>JAFLJL010014656.1:102622-133602 GCA_018398815.1 Conus ventricosus | reverse complement strand
TAAAAACAAAAAACCCCCCGGGAAGTTTTTGAAAAGTTTTAAACCAAAAAAATATTTAAAAAATGTGTTTGTTAACTTATTTTTTTTGTCTATTTGTTTAACTGATCATGTTTTGTTTTCAATGTTCTTTTTAAATTGCATCATTTTCTACCGTCGTGAAGTAAAAGTCTTTCTCCATTTCCTTTTGAAGTTAAAATTATTTGTCGTCTATAATCCTCACCGTCATCCATAAGCTTCTGAAATTCTTCATCTGTAATGTTTTGGGTTTTGTAATGATTTGTTTATTTTTTAACCTTAAGAAAAAAGTTTTGCTGATGCTAAGGCTACAATGGCAGTGTGCTTTTGTAATTTAGGACTTAATTTTTTTAAAACAGCACTTACAATCTAAAACGCGGCGCCTAAACCAAAAACCAAGCCCCCAAATGCCAAAGAGGCTCGGCCCCAACCCAGTAGATAAAACAGCAACACTAACCCACACTTACGTAGCTACACCGAGAGCCAAATTACATAAAAAAGAGTATTTAAAGCTTTAGAAATTCTTCAGTAACCTATACTTATCCAAGTCGTTTTCTATTTCCTTTGAAGTTCAGTTATTTGCTTTAACCTAAACTGTTAAAACCTCCATTTTTAATCAAGATCATTTTTTAAATTAATCTTTTTATTAATACTTCTGGAAAGCAATTCATTAACAGAGTAAACGAAATAAAATCAACATATTTAAATGAAAATAAAGCTGAGTATTGTTAGTTTGTCTTTGTCAACCATTTATAGTAACCTTGTCAGATGATACAAAGGTGTTTATTTCATCTCCGTTTTAGTAATTGCATACTGAGTCTAAGAGGGGCGCCCCAAGTTTTCAGCCTTTATTTGTATACCTCTGATTAACGTATTTTTCTGGCAAACTAAAATGCCCTCCCTCGAAGTAATAAATAAGCGATAAAGCACGTCATTTTTCTAGGTAGTGACTGTAGCGTTGGGGGTAAATTCTAAACCGACAGTGTCTCCCCCCCACTTCAGCTAAGACTTCTTTCTCTGTAGTTTATATTCAAACCCCCTGCCTGTTATTTCAATATGTTTTTTTTCTGTTGGTTCCTGGAACTAGGCTAACAAGATAGGGCCCGCATCTAAGGCTTTTCTAAAATTGTTTTTCTTATCATAGTATACATTGGGCTTCGTATTCAAACTTTAAATTCCCAGTCAATTTCAGGAAGCAACGCCCAAGCATTTTCTCTTTTATAAAGCCTGTATTCATTTTTGCCAAAATCGTTTGCCCTTAAATTTCTTATCTCTTCTGGGGTGGGATATTGCTGTCGTTTTTTGTCTTCAATTTTGTCCGTTTGTAAGCCCCGTCATCTGTGTACTCAAATCCATAAACATTTCCTGGCACTCCTATTAGATCAAACTCAGTTGTGTCTGCTAGGTCTTTTAGCTCTACTGCAGCGCATTAGGAGTTTAGCTCCGCTTTGGTGCTGCGGCCCCCAAGACATTCTTTTTATAAAAATTAAAAATTAATATAAACAATTGTTTATAAGCAATCAATAATAAACAAATTATAATAAACAAACGTATTGAACTGGGGGGTCAGTCCGTAAGCAAGCTTACGTGCTTAGATTTTTCTAACTGCTCTTTTATTTTTTTTAGCTCATCTTTGTCCCTTATTATATAATTTTCACTAAACATTCTTCAAAACTATCTTTGTCCTTAGTGTAAAATAATACAACCGATTTTAACTGCGATCGAAAGTCTTTTAAGACAGCATTGTATTTTTGAGTTAAGAGCCACACAGAAACTAAGGCGGGGCGGCCACTAAAGGCTAGCTTTGACAGAGCTTTTCTTTTTTTAACAATGTCTCGTTCAGCTGAACAGTCACAATAATAAACAGTGTTTCAGTTCCCTAAAATAGTTTATAGTATTGTTCTAAACAGTCGCTTAGCTTGTCGCTAGGATCAACTAAAAATATATTCTCGTCTGTCCAAAATAAACTTCCTTTCTTTGTAGGACTTGTTGTGCTTAATGGTTGTGCAGAATATAACAATGTGCCGTAATGAAACCTGTAATATTGTTTGTAACAAATCAAGTACGAAGACAGTTTTCCCACACCCTTAATCCCGCAATAAAAAAACAGTGCGGATCTTTTGGCAGAACCTTCAAGCTATCCATCTGTTTTTATTAGAATATTTCTTCTGCATTTTAATAAGCCACGCCTTTTAGCCTGTTTTTTTCAATGTTTAACTGAGCATCACAAACCAAAAAACATGCATTTGTATTGGGGCGTTTCCGTCTGCTTTCTTGTGAATATTTATTTTTATACCATCTTGCCCCACCCTTTCTCCACTTCCCAAACAATCTGTTGTCAAATGTGGATCTAAAATCCTGCCACAGCCCATATTTACTTATCAAATAGTCTTCGAGTCTTACATCATAAAGACAAGTTTTTTTTTCATACACATCAACTGTGGGAGCCCTTTGCCTACCTCCAGCGAACAACTTTCTTATTTCATCAAAATGTTGGTGAGGTAAAAGTCCGCGCCCCTGAATATAACTGATCAGACTTGCCATTTATTGCACAGTCGACCTTCTCAAATTTTTTGGGTTATAAAACGCTTTTGATTCTCTATGAAAAGGAGTTGTTTCTTTCAGTAAATAAGAACAAAATTCCTTTTAAAGACTTCAAGACTGATTTAGATTATGTTTCAGAGAGTGCTCGCTTGTTTCTATTTTCTGTAATGGAGTGTATAACGTTTTCATAATAAATAACCGTTTTACCTTTATACTGGGTTAAGATTGTTCTAGCCAGTCCAGGTTAGTAACAACATCAAACTCAAGAGAGATGTCGCTGACCACGTAAATTTTGCTAAAGGGTCTTTAGACAGAACGACAGAACCGCTAAGATTTAAAAGTTAGATCATAAGTAAGTTTTTCTTTTAGCGCGCCTTGGTAATATGGCAATGCGTCTTTAACAGTTCAAAATCTAGAGGGATCAGAATCTGTTGCCAAATGCTTCTGCTACTTGCCTCATCTTTAACATCATTCTTTGCATCCCCCGCTTTAAGCCTGTGCTTAAGTCCGTTTGGGCTTTGTATTCCCTGATAAACTTTTCTTTTCTTTCTTTTTTAGGCAGCCATAGATCAGAATAGGGGCAAAAATGTCTGCCTCGCTTAGTTTCAAAGACATTTTTGCCCTCCAGTTTTATTACTATATGATTAACGATTGCCCTACCTAAATTAGCAACAACAGTAGCATTAGGATCTTTCGATTTAATATTAATTTTGAATGATAGTTTAGCAGTGCCTGGCATTATAACATCGTCAGCGCCAAGATCAGGGAACTTGACTATTAAAGTTTGTTCAGGTTGAACGTTGATGGAGTATTTACACTAATTACAGTCTGCCTTTATACCTTTTAGCCATGGGGTTCCTTTTCTTTTCTGTATGGATCGAGGTCACAGCCGTATGAGTTCATTTTTTATAAAACAAAAAAGAATAAAATAAAAAAATGTGGCCCGAAGATTTTGACCCGATTGGTCCTATGGTGGAGAAGAAGATGAAGAACTAGGGCCCCTTTATTGCAAGAAAGGCTTGAAGAAGCAGGTTCTTTACTCCCTAACAACGCCAAGAACTATTGCGACAGCGAATTCAATCATTTTATAAAAGCATAGGGCGAGAGCTGCCAGAAGTAGTTGATCCAACGATTTGAGGAAGATGGTGGGCATTTGTATATAAAAACTGGTGCAGGAGACCGCGTAAAAGCTACTTCAACCAAAACCAAACAAGTTTTTAAAACTAAGCACAATAAGGCGAAAACTCCCTATTGCTAGGGAGAACAATTAAACCTTTTAGAGCTTAGAGCCGAAGCCGTTAGTCGTTTACAAACTTGGGGCAAAAGTTGCCAACACAATCTGAAATACAATACATACCTCTTCAAGATTTAAGTCAAGAAGCAGATGAACTAATAGCAAAATTGATGCGAGTTTTAAATGAGGAGACACAGTTAAGAACAATTGACAACTCTGAACTAGCTGAGCGTGAAATTGAGACTCTTAGGAGGGAAAACGATAGGCTTAGGCGTGAACTTAATGGTTATAAGGATGCTTTTACAACTGTAAGGGAGGAACTAGTGCTCAATCTAGGAAAACTTAGCAAGCTGGATAGAGAAATAGAAGAAGAAAAAAATAAGCTGGTTGATGCAGATGATAATAATTTAGGGCTAGAAGAAAAGGCTAGAATACAGCAGAAAATACAGGATTTAATGCTAGAAAGGTCAGCTAATTTAGAAGCGCTGTCTACTAACAGAGCGCAGCTAGCAGCGCAAACAAGCAGAATCAGAGAAACTATCAACAAAATACTTTATGAAAACACTACGCTAGCAGAAAGAATAAGGACTTTGTTCAGAGAACAAGGGATTACAATAGTTAGTATATTAACAGCCGTTGGGTTTGCTATCTCTACACTCGTTTATGCTTTAACAGGCAGTGCGCCAACAGGGCCAGTAACACCTCCAACACCTCAACCTGGTAAAAGTTGGATTAGAAAACAATTGCATCATCTAGCAAACTTATTAAAGAAGTTAGCAGCAAAAGCGCTTGATGCTCTCCCTGGCATAATAGGTAGTGCTGTTAGTTGGGTTTTGTCTACTATAGGCAAAGTTGCTGGTTATATGGCTGACCATCTGTGGACGTTAGGAGTGCTAGCTGCTGGATTAATTTTTAGTGAAATAAAGTATGGCTAATCCAGTAAAAGTTAAAATACAACAAGGGCCGTCTTTTCGCTAGTGTGACTGTCAGTTTGAGGTGCATTAACAGGTGGCGTGCTTTCTGGGCTGCTTTCTGGTTGTGGATCGCTTATAACTGGTGGTGGGTCGCTTTCTAGCTCTTCAGGGCTAGGTACTTTTTTGAAAATGGATGGGGCAGGCCCTGTGTTTAAGCCTTGATTGTGTCCTAAGTTTTGATCGTCTCCAGCTATGAGGATTTCATTGTTATAATTCTGTATCATGCCAATCTGTAGTCTAAGGTCAGAGGGTAGCATGTATAATGCATGACCTACAACAAAGTCAACCTTTGACCTAGCGTGTGCAAGAACGTCTTGATACCTTTGTATGCTGGCAGGCAAATCAACAGCTGAGTTAATAGCATCTTCTAAATTGGCTAGAAATTGTTTTCTGGCATCAAAGCCTGTAGATTGATCCACTATGCTAGACTTGGTCTGTGCTTGTGCCCCTAATAGACACCAACCATATGTCCTTATGGAGTCATTAAGTCTTTGCACTCCTGGCATTGTTAGGCCTTCACTTTCATCTAAGATAAATGTTGCCCAAGCATTAGGATGTTTTTGTTCTATGGATCCTAATCGAACTTGTTTGTTTGGTTGAAAAGAAGTGTGACCGGGCCAGTAGTCATAAGTATATTTCTTTTTGTGCCCCACAAATCAATGTGCCTAACCCATGATTGCGGTCTAACTTTTGTCTAAAATCAGTTGAAGAATCAATGTTAAATTCGTTGCAGATTCTTTCATATGCATTATTGTCCATTGGGCTGTTGAATGGATTAAACGCGCTGTCGCTTGGGAGGGCTACTTGTAGTTCAGTCAGTATTCGTCTGTACTGGTAATAAACATGAAAGTTATATACTGACCTTACTAAAAGATTGGGATGGTTTAAATGGTTTGCATATGAAACACCGCAGCCAGTAGTTGTGCAGTAAACGGCAAAATTTAACTGATTCTGATAAAACATCATAGGGTGAGATGTCCATGCTGATGGTACTCTATCATTATTTATTGGGGGATTTAAATATCTAGTTAGCGGGTTTACAAGTCTGACTTGGAAGCCGTATGATTCATCTACTGCAATGGTTAAATTGCTAAAGTCCAAAGATTTGGGGTTATAAAACGCTCCTACATTGTAAGTGGTACTTTCATTATATTTAAAAGGTTCCATTTTTTAAATTAATTTTTTAAATAGTTATAAAAAAAGATGTACATCCACGTAAAGCAACAAAACAAGCGTGTGTTCTTAACGCACCCAATTGATAATAGGCGCGGTAATTATAGGGTTGCCCTTAGAGAAATTGGGTTTAAAGTAAAATGGGTTAACATATCTGAAAGAGTTAAGAATAACTGGGTAGATGTTAAGGACGAACAAGGTGATCTATTAAAACGTTTAAAAATACCTGATGGCTACTATAACTTTTGTTCTTTAAGAGAGGTATTAATAGCAGTTTTGGCATTAAGTAACAATTAATGAGGCAAATTCTACTAGTTATATGACATTTTCCACATACTTGAAGAAAGAAGGGAGTATGATTTTTCGAAGTCCTTTCTCGATTTTGGGCTCTTTTATAAATAGCAGTGAGACGTATAGCATCCGTACACACGCCTTGTAGAATGGGGCATTTATGCGTAATTATGTAATCGGGCAACGTTTTTTATGAAATCAAAGTCTTTGGTCCCTTTACAATGTTAAAAAACAGATACTACTTTGTTTGAGGGCTATCCATCTAAATTCTCAGAGTACAGCCGGCAATTACGGCAGGGTTTTGCGCATATCAGTTATTAGGTTTGACAGAGGCGGCCAATATTTAAAGGCACATTGGCTGAGTGGCTATACATTCAATCTCTGTAAAAAACGTAATCAAGATGAAAAATTCGATGTTAGTTCTGATTTATTCATAGTGCTTGAGGTAGAAGAGCGTGCTGTAAGCTTTATTTTTTATAGTATAGGTAGCGACTTGTAAATATTATTTTATTTCTCTTGTTTTTTGTGTAAGAATCAGAAGAAGTTTCTATATATGTGCGTGCGGGGGAGGGGGCGTGTGGGGGAGGGGGTGGGGGTATACATAGTGTGGGGTGGGGGTGGGGCGGGGCCAGGGATGGGGGTTGGGGGTGTGCATGTGTGGGGTGGGGGTGGGGCGGGGGTTGGGGGGTGGGGCAGGGGGTGGGGTGTGCATGTGTGGGGTGGGGGTTGTGCAGGAGTTACCTCATAGAATCCCACATCGCCAGTACAAGCGAGCTCCAGCCAATCCCAGTATAACCGTTTACGCCTGAGTAAGCAGTTGGATGCGCAAACCTACGAAGGCACAGCCTAAAAATAGAACCGCTCACGCGGGTGAGCGGTGTGGCCTACTTGCTTCGTCGGTTGCCATCCACTGCTTCAGGTTGTTCAGACGGCCTGGGTTCCAACGAATTTCCGTTTTAAATAATACTTATCAGGTCGCTTTTGGATTAGATTTTTTGCAAAGAGTTTGTGTTCTTATCAATCAATGTTAAGCAAAGATTGCGAAGAGTTTTCCGTTATCGCATAGATTCAGAACGACCTCAGCAAACCAGGCGTAATATCAGCCATGTTATTCAATTTCATGAAAGAAACCCTTCTCGTCCATGGATCATAATTAAGTTTAACCCCCATAAGTAAAAATCATCCGTTCACTTACTGTATTTCAGTTTTCTTTGCTTCGATCCTAAAAAGACTTAGACTTTCTCTTTGAGCGGGTGGCACGAAGCAAAGCTCTCGTAAACTCGCGTCCGCATCCCCGACGTCGCAGACGCCAAGATTGACCAGTGAGGTCTCTCTAGTTCGGGCAAACAAGACGTCATACCTACTGCCAATTGGGTGACCTGCGCACACTGTGACAGCTCCACTATATTAATAATGCAGTATTGCAGACGGCAGGTCTCATAGCGCAACAGACCGTGCAAGCAATATTGATTAGTAACGTGCTGGTTAAACCATATAAACGTTAGTTGATTTTGTGTGCCTGGGAGAGAAGTAATTATGTTTGTTTCAAGATCACTAAATCTATTCTGCACGGAAACCCCCGTTTTAATTGGCAACTACGTCAATTTTTAGAGTAAATGGCGAGTTAAACTTAGAGTGACAACAGGTGTTAAAAATGTTAGCCAAAAATGTATGTGATGGACGTGATGAGTATGAGAAAAAGGGGTTTTCGTGCCAAATAAGATGGGTGCGCTTGAAACGCCTCTTTAATTTCCTTACAGTGAGCCGTTTGACAATACTAAACAGGTTCATCACCTACTTCACTCCAGTCCCGTTGCGATCCAGAAGCTGTACAGTAGCATTTATCTCTAAAACAGTCAGCTTCCGCATACAGCGAAACCAGGAGAAACGTGTCGAACTATACAATGGCATGAAGGTTGCTCAAGTTCAGGAGTTTTTTTATTGTGTTTGGGTTTTCCGCTCAAAAGTTTACAGTTATCTTCTACGAAATGGATCTGTCCCGTGTGAGGACATTTGATCAAGGGTACGGGCAAATGCTTAGTCGTTAGATAACACGTGTTTCAACATTCGAAGACTTCTCCTGTTTTGAGGGAATGTAGATCCGCGATTGGTGCTTTACAAAATGTTCTCTGTATCCAATCGACCATATGGTTGTACTCTGTGGCTTTCTGGACTTAATCCAGTCGTCTTACAGCCCGTTTTTTTTTTTTAATGTTATCCGTCTCCAGCCTTTGACATGTACCCTTCTGCAAAAAAGTCTGGTTAACATCATCTTTATCTAGGTGAAGCACCGGTTGTGCAGCCCTGGTATCTTTATTTCGCTTGCTACCTCTCAGTGTCCTAATGCAAAGTTCTGTTCACGAACCAAGATCAAGCAGTTAAGGTTTGGTCGATTTTTTTGAATTGTTGTTAATTGCACGATCTTTTGTCTGGCGATCAGGCCGCAGGAGTTTTGTAGGAACAAGTATCGCTCAGCATGTTTGGGACACAGTGTGGGTTTGGCCACAGAACACGTTAAGAAGAGAATATATAAAACTCTCGGTGCGGGACAATGAAGGGACTATTAGATTCGTATGAAAGTATTTCATATTGGCAAGGCGAAAAATATACAGTTGCTTAAAAACGGAACTGAAAAGGAGACCGAGCCCTCCTTCACAGTTGTTCCACACAGTTCCGAAAACAGACGACCCAGGTGAGGGCGACAGTCTCTCTGAACAAGCGCCGATCTGCAGATAGTCACCACACAGTTTCTCATAAAGTTGTTGGGAAGGCGAAATGAGTTAGAAACAAAGGACAGTCCGCTGTAGCGTTTGGCGGAGACTCATTTTTTTTTTTTTTCGGTAAGCGCTTTCGCCTCCGGCCACACTCGAAATCGATTAAAGGTATGTATGATTGGTATAGTGGATTGTGAGTGTGTTTGGGATGTACATGTTTGATCAACTGCTTAGTTGGAGAGGTGTCCTCGAACAATATGAAAGCTTTGGTCATAGGGTAAACCGTGGACGTGTACCTGGTTGTTAAGGTTTCTCTTACGTACATCTGACGGGGTTCGGATATGAGACGAGAAAGGCTGCGCCCGAAACTAAACGCCTCTATAAATCCATGCAACCTTCATTTCATCACCTTGCCATTTTACCGGGTAATATTCGTTGATCAAACAGTTTTGAAGAAAAAAAGGGGGCAAACTCCACGTGGAAACCATGTTTGAAGACTGGTAAACGTAGCATGTATCTGGGTCTGGCAAACGTAGCATGCATCTGGGTTATGCTGGGTTTTGAAGGAAATCAAATGAAAGGAATCATGAAAACCTCTTTCGGGTGGAAGTTACGGAGAATGGGAGTTCTGGAACTCAAAAAGTCGTAAGGTGGAGTGGATTGGCTGTCTTTCCACAAATGGAGGGTTGGCTGTCTTGACAACAGGAGTGGGAGATGGCTGTCTTACACAACAAATGGAGTGGAGTTGGCCTGTCTTACACACAACTGGAGTGGAGTTTGGCCAGTCTTTTACACAATGGAGTGGAGTTGGCCTGACTTTACACCAATGGAGTGGGGAGTTAGCTGATTACACGCAACTGGAGTGGAGCTGGCCTGTCATTCACAAATGGAGTGGAGAGGCAGCTTACCAACAATGGAGTGGGGTGGCCTGTCTTACACACACCTGGGAGATGGGAGTTTGCCGTTATCACACAAATGAGTGAGAGTTAGGCTGGTTATCCCAATGGAGTGGCGATGGCTGTTTTCAAAAAATGGAGTGGCAGTTGTGTTTTACACACCTTGGAGTGTAGTAGGCCTGTCTTTTCACACATGGAGGGGTTGGCCTGTCTTTCACACAAATGGTGTGGACTTTGTGTTTTCACACAAATGTGAGTGGAGTGGGCTGTCTTTCAACACCTGGAGTGGGAGTTGGCCTGTCTACCACAAATGGGAGTGGAGTTGTCGTCTTTCACACCTGGAGTGGAGTTGCCTGATCTTTCACACAAATGGAGTGAAGTTGCAGTCTTTCACACAAAGGGAGTGGAGTTGGCTGTCTTTCACACAAAATGGAGTGGAGTTTGGCTGTCTTTACACATGGAGTTGGATGTTGGCCTGATCTTACACACAAATGGAGGGCAGTTGGCCAGTCTTTCACAAATGGAGTGGAGTTGGCCTGTCTTTCACACAAATGGAGTGGAGTTGGCTTATCTTTACAACTGGAGTTGGAGTATGGCAGTTCTTTCAACAATGAGTGGGAGTTGGCCTTTCTTTCACATGGAGGTGGAGTTGCCTGTCTTTCACACCAAATGGAGTGAGTTTGCTGTCTTTCCACCAATGGCGTGGAAATGGCGTCGAACATACATGTGTGTGGAGTTGGCCTGTTTTCACACAAATTGAGTAGCGTTGGCTGTCTCCCACACACACTGGCGTGGAGTTGGCTGTCTTTAACAAATGGAGTGGAGTTAGCCGTTTCACCACATGCGTGGAGTTGGCTGTTTTCAACCAAATGGTGGTAGAAGTGAGGTTGGCTTGTCTTTCACACCAAGGAGTGGAGTTGGCCTGTCTTTCACAAAAAGGAGTGAAGTTAGCCTGTCTTTCACCAAATGGAGTGGAATTGGCAGTGAACATACATGGGGGTGGAGTAGGCCTGTCTTTCCCACACAAACTTGGAGTTTGAGTTGGCCTGGTTCAACACACAATGGAGAGGAGTTGGCTGTCTTTCACACAAATGGCGTGGAGTTGTGTCTTTACCCAAATGGAGTGGAGTTGGGCCTGTTTACAACACATGGAGTGGATGGGGGGGCCCCCAAAGGAAAGAAAATAGTCAACATTTTTTAAAATTTGGTTTGGGGCCCCAATAATTTTAAAGGAAAAAAAAAGGTTCCAGGGGGGAAAATTAAATTTTTTAAATTTTAAAATTCTTTTGGGAAAATTCCATTTGAAGGGGTTTTTTTTTTGAAAAAAACCGGGGAGGGAGCCATTTTTCCGCCTTTTTTAAAGGTTCCAACGCCGGGGTTTTTCCCCCGGGTATGGAGGAAAGGTTCCTCCCCTAAAATTTTTTGGACGGAAAGGAAAATTTTCGGTCCCCAACCCCTTTTTTCCATCCAACTTTTCCCTTTGGTTGGGCCAATGAAAGTAGAAAAACTTAAACAAAAATAATCGCGGGGAAAAAAATTTAAAAAGGGGATCCGGGCCCCAAAAATTTTAAAATTTTTTTGTTTGGGGTGGTTCCCGTGTTTGAGGGGAAGGGCTAATTTGTGTTTTTTTGGGGGGTTTAAGTGGGGATTTGTGGAAAATCTGAAACCTGGGGCTGGTTTTTCCCGTGCAGGAAACGGGGGAAATGGTTTTGTAGCATTTTTGGGGAAATTCGGGATTTGGGGAAAGGAAATGCTTTCGGGGAAAACTAAACCTTTTTTTTGGGCCATCCAACATTTTTGGGGAAAGGTTCCTTTTTTGGGGAATTTTTGTTTTTGGGGAAAATTTTGAACAAAAAAAAATCCGAAAAAACAAAGAGCCCAAAAAACCAAAATTTAAACCCAATGGGGGGAAAAAGGGTTCTGTTTTTTAAACGGGGGTTGGTTTTTTTTTCATTACGGGGAAATGGAATTTGGCTGTCTTAAAAAAAAGGGGAGGGGATTGGGGGGCCCCCCACACAGGGAGGGGAAAGGTTAAAGGTGCTTTTACCCGGGGGGAATGGCTTTTTTAAAAAATTTTTGGGGAATGCTTTTCCTGTTTTTTTGGGAATGGATTCCGTCTTAAAACCTGGGGGAAGGGGGCAAGGTCTTTAACCCTGGGGGAAATGGGCTTTTTTGGTTGGAAATTTCGGGGTTGGGTTTTAAGGTGCAATTACCCCGGGGGGTTTTTTAACGTAAGCAGTTTTGGGGGTTTCATTTCAAAAGGGACTTCTTGGCCCCTTTTTGGGGGTTTTGGGCGGGGTTTCATTTTAAAAAAACCCTTTAAGAATTTTTGAGTAAATTGGGCCTTTTTTTCCCCAAAAATGCTTTTTGGGGGGGTCTTTCAAAAAAGGGAGGGGATCCTGTTTTCCACACCCGGGGAGGAAAAGTTGGCCTTTTTCCAACGGGATTTGGGTTCCTGACACCCAAAGGGGGGTGGGAAGGTTCCTTTTTTTTTTTTACAAAGGGGTTTGGATTTGGGTTTTTAAAACGGGATTGGAGTTGGCCTTTTTTTTCCCTTGGAGTTTTTTTCCCTGGTTTTAAAATAATAGTGGAAAAAAAGGTTTTTTTTTGGTTGTGTTTGGGAGTTGTGTGTGTGGGGTTTTTTTGGGGTGGTTGGTCTGTAATTTTCATTTGGGGGGTTCCACAGGGGCCCCCCTTCCCATCCCCAGAGACCCCAGTCAACTTATAAAACTCAGTTTTTTTCTGAACCCCCTTCGGGCATTCCCCCTTTTTTCCGTTTTTTGGGAATACCCCAATGTGGCGTTGAAAAGGTTTTAAAAAATATCGGGGCGGGGCCCATCCTTTGTTTGGAAAACCCTTTTTGGGGCGTGGAAAAGTTTCGGGGGGAAAACCTGGGGCTTTTCCCCGGGGCCTTTTAAGGGTGAGGGGCTGAAAAACCCAAAGGGGGGGGTGCAAAACCGGGAATTTGCAAACCAACCGGGGCTTAAATCAGTATTTGCGGGGTTTTTAATTTTTGGGGTTTTAATGGTTTGCTTTTAAATTCCCCCTCGTTGAATATTCCATAAGGGGAAAAAAAATTAACGTTGGGTGTTTGTGTTGTGTGTGTTGTTTTTGGTTGGGGTGTGTTTTGTTTGTGTAAAAAATGTTCTTTGCCATTTCTCAGTTTTTTAAAAAAACCCCATTTTTTCCCAAACCCTACAATCCCCAACCCCAAAAACAGTGATTTGCTGTAAAACCCCAATGTGGCGGGGGCCATATACAGTAAATTGTTGAAAACCCCAATCGTGGCTGTTCCCAAAAAAACCTTTGATTTCCCTGTAAAATCCCAATCTGGCGTGGGGCCATAACATGATTTGCTTTTAAAAATCCCAATCGGGCGGGGGCCATTTTCAGTATTTTTTTGAAAAAACCCCAATCGGGGGCGTGGGGGGCCCATTACAGTGTTTTGTTTAAAAAAACCCCCAATCCGGGGCGTGGGGCCATATACAGTGATTTGCTTTTAAAACCCCAATCGGGGCCTTGGGGGCCTTATAAAATTTTTTCCCTGTAAATCCCAATCGTGGGGTGGGGCCTAAAGGGAAAAGGGGAAAAAAGGGGGGAAAAAGCGGGGTTTTGGAAAAAGGGGCTTTTGGGGAAATTAAGGGGAAGGAAAAAAACCCCAAAAAGGGGGGGCCCAAAAAAGATTTTTGGGAAAAAAATTTTGGGGGCCGGGGGGAAAAAAGGGGAAAGGGGAAAAAAAAAGGGCTTTTAATAATTTGGGGAAAAAAGGGGCTGCCCATTTTTAAGGGGGGAATTTGGGGGAATTTTTGGTGGGTTTGGTTTAAGGGAAAAAGGAAAAAAAACGGGGGAAAAGGGGAAGGCGGAAAAAAATTTGGGTTGGGGAAAAGGAGGAAACAAAAAAAATGGGGGGAAAAATGTTGGGGGAAAAAAGGGGGCCCTTTGGCCAAAAAAAAAGGATTTTTAAAAAAAGGGGAAAAAAGGGAAAAAGGAGGAAAAAAAAAGGGCGTTTTTTTTAATTATTTTTTGGAAAAATTAAAACGGGGGGGGTGGGTGAAGGAACCCTTTAAAAAAGGGGGAAAGGGCCCCGGTTTTTATCAATTGAGCAGCGTTTTGTTTTTTTCCCCCAGTCATTGATTTTGGTTTTGGGGGCCCTTTGGGAAACTTTTTCTCCTGTCTGGAGGGGCCCCGGGCCCAATACAGTCCTCTACCTATGAAAAAAAGGGAAGCGACTTTGATGGAGATTTTTTGCCCATGTTTTTTGGGGGGGTATCCTTTGGCGGTCCCTCCCCCCATACATCCTACAACAATTTTTTGCCACCCCTTACAAAAAATTTCCATGCAGTCCTACAAAAAATTGGTTGCCACTTTTCCCAGCTTTGGGTCAGTCCTCAGGTCAAGATTTTTCCCACGTTCTTGTGACTTGGGGATGATGGGGGTTTGGCTTAAAATCACGGCAGTACATCACGCTGAAGTGTCGACCCCTGCTCAAATCTAAAAGCAGATTTGCAATTTCCCTTTTCCCCTGGTTATGCCGCTGCCACCCAACTGGTTTTGGGGGCCCCATCACTGGTGTGGTCTATCGTTTTGTCTGTTGTTGTGAGGAGGTCTTTTAAGTGACGGGTCCCCGTGTTAGTGGGACAGTGATACGTAAACTGTGTTACGTGGGGAGGGGGGTTGGTAAATGTGTTTTTTGGTGGAGTAGGTAGGTCCTGTTTTTTTTACGAGGGCAGTGGTAGGTCACTGTGATGTTTTGGGCAGTAGGTAGCCCACTGTTTTATTGGGGCAGTAGGTGGGTCATTGTGTTGCGGGGGCAGTAGGTAGGTCACTGTGTTATGTGTGGGCAGTGGGTAGGTCAGGGTGTTACGGGGGGGCAGTAGGTGGGTTTCATTTTGTTACGGGGGCCGTAGTGGTCATTGTGTTTCGTGGGGCAGTGGGTAGGTCACTGTTTTATGGGGGGCAGTAGATAGGCCCTTGTGTTACGGGGGGAAAAAGATAGGCCCACTGTTTCGGGGGAAGAAAAATAGGCCCAACTGTGCTACAGGGGAATTTAGGTCACTGTGTTTACATGGGGAAGTAAAATGGGTTTCCCTGTGTTAGGGGGACAAAAGTAGGCTGTCAAACGGGGAAACACAGATGGGTCACTGTGTTACATGGGAGTAAAAAGGGTCACTGTTTTTTAGGGGGAAACCGAAGATGGTCACTGTTTCGTGGGACAGCAGAAAATTTTCACTGTTTTTTACGGGGGGCAGTAATGGGCCCACGTTTTAAACGGGGGCCGAAGATAGGTCACTGTGTTCCCGTGGGACAGAGATGGGCCCACGTGTTACGTGGGACGGGAAGGATGGGTCCTGTGCTACGGGGGCCCGAAGTGGGTTATTTTTTACGTGAGCCCTGAAGATGCCCACTGTGTTGCGGGGGGAAGGGAAGGCTAGGTTTTTTATCAGGGTTTCCCCGGGTAAATGTTTCCCTGGGTTTCCTGTTGTTGGGAAAGGTTTTTCTAAGTAGGTGGGTTTCACTATGTTATTGGGGACGGAAGTAGGTCACTTTGTTACGTGGGACGGGAAAAAAGGTTTAACTGTGTTAGGGGGACGGAGATGGCTAGGTAAAACCAACGCACTCCCGACTTTTCAACACGCCATTTTTTTGCCCCGTGGGGTAAAGCAGATGAGGCATTCACGGGGGCAGGGGGAAAGACCCCCAAGATCCTTGTTCAAATGTGGGGGGGAGATTTGGGTTTTTTTCCCCCCTTTCCAGCCCTAATTGGGGGGCTAAAAAAATCTCTTATAAACCCGATAAATAGTGGTTCCCCCTTACATTATTTATCCAGAGCATTTGAAACAAAAAACAAAAACCAAAAAAAACAAAAAACCACAACAACAACAAAAAAACAAAAAACAAAAAGGATGGGGAGCCCTTTGAAAAAAACTGGGTTTTCATATGAAATCATTTTGATACCCCCCAAGAAAAAAAGGATAGTACTGAAATGCAAGTTCTTCTCGAGGAGCACCCCACATTTAAAGGGAAAGAAAATTTTTTAAATTTTTTTTTGGGAAGGGGGTAAAGAATACATTTGGGGTTCCCGCCATAAACTTTGAGTCTTCCCCCTTTAGTTGAGAGAGTAACAGAAACGGGTTGGCCCGTCATCAACTCTACCCCCGCTCCTTTAGGGTTGAGAGAGAAACAAAATAAAAAACTGTCTGTCTTCAACTTTTGGGGTTTTTCCCCCTTTTTATGTTGAGAGAGTAACAGAAAACAGTTGGTCTGTCGTCAACTCAAAAACATCTCCGCCTTTCTTTCCCCGTGAAATTTGCGGTTTTGGGCCCTGCGGGTGAAGGTGGGGGGGTTGTTTACAGTCGTCGTTGGCCTGCGGGTTTGGAAGTTGGGGTGGTTTTTACAGTCCCTTTTCTTTGGGCCCTGAAAGGTGAATGGGGGGTTGGATGTACATTCGTTTTGGCCCTGAGGTGAAGTGTGGGGGGGGTATTTACGGTCGTTTTTGGGCCTGCGGGTAAGTGGGGGGTGGTATGTACATCGTCTTTGGCCTGCATTGAAGGTGGGGGTGGTATTTACAGTCGTCGTTGGGCCTGCAGGTGAAGTGGGGGTGGTATTTACAGTTTTCTTTTGGCCACCCGGTGAAGCGGGGTTGGAAAAGGCACCAAACAAAGGAGGCTGCAGAAAATGTTTTTTCAAGAAATACACAGTTCTGATGGAGTCAGTGTCCAGCAATGTGTTCAATGAAATACATTTGCTGATGGGGTCAGTCAGGTTCCCAAAAATGTTTTCAAATGTATACACGTGTCGATGGAGTCAGTGTCCAGCAATGTTTTTCAATGTAATACAAGGTCGATGGAGTCAGTTTTCCCCTTTTCCCTTCTTCTTCTTTCTTCTTTTTTCTTCTTCTTCTTCTTTTTTTCTTCTTCTTCTTTTTCTTCTTTTTCCCTTCTTCTTCTTCTTTTTTTCCTAAAATATGGTTCCCTTCAAAACGAGTGGGTAAACCAGCGCCCCATGTTAAAAAGTAAAATAAAAAAAAGCATAAAAATAGTGGACTAATTTTTTGGCCCCCTGGGCAAATTTTTGGCAACAAGGATCGCACTCAAAATTTTAAAAATTAAAAGAAAAGGCCCAAATTCAGGCCCAGGAAACAGTAAAATTTTGGGGGAAATTAAAATAAAAAACGTAAATATGCAGATCTAAAAAGGGGTTCGTAAAAATTTTTTTTTAAAAATGGGGAATTGCATTTGTGGAAAAACTTGATGGCCCCCGGCAAGGATTTTTCCACAGCCGTAAAAAACTAGGTAAAATGAATGAAAGTGGCGGGTCAATATTTGAGAGGAAATGGTATAACTCCACTCCTGGTGCAAACGTTTTTTCAAAAATTTTTTGCCCGCAATGTGTTAAAATTGTAATGCCCCTTTTGGGAGGGAAAGTAAGTGTCCAGCAATTTTTTCCCATGAAATACACAGTGTCTGAGGGAGTCAGTGTCCAGCAATGTTTTCCCAATGTAAAACATGTTAAAGGGGCTATCATTTGTCCATCAATGTGTTAAAATATATACGCAGTCCCTGTTTGGAGTCAGTCAGTGCCCAGCGGGAAGAGGGTCCCCTTTGTTTTGGGATGCAGGGGAGAATGTGGTGGGGGGCCCGGGAAAAAAATTTTCTGTCCCGGGTTTCTGCAAAATTTTTTGGGGGTTTTGGGGGAAAGGGTTTTTGTAGAATGTTATGGGGGTTGAGTGAAAGGGTTCTGCAGAATTTAGGGTTGGTGAGTAAAAGGGATTTTGAGAATTTTTATGGCGGTGAGTGAAAAAAGTTCGGGCAAATTTATGGGGGTGAGTAAAAGGTTCGGCAGAATTTTATGGGGGTTGAGTGAAAATTTCTGCAAAATTTTAAATGGTGGTGAGGGAAAGATTTTCTGGGGGAATTTATGGGGGTGATTAAAAAGAGTTTGCACAATGTTTTGGGGGTGATGAAGAAAGGATGTTCACAAAAAAAGACAGTAGTATTTTTGTTGCCGATTTCACAACGAACAATTTTTCATTTGGGCCAAAATGTACATGTAAACACCAGGCCAAAAAAGGGTGGTGAGATGTTGGAGAAAGTGAATTGGAGGCGCGCGCGGTGCGTACGTGCATGCGTGCCCTGCTGCGTGGTGCGTGGTGTGTGTGTGTTGGGGGTTGTGTGTGTATTTTGTGGGTGTGTGTTTGTGTGTGTGGTGTGTGTGTGTGTGGTTTGTGTGTGGTTTGTGTGTTGTTGTGTTGTGTGGGGTGTGGTTGTGTGTGTGTGTGTGTGTGTGTGTGTGTTTTGTGTGGGTTTCGTTAAAGGGGGTACAGTGTTCAGATAGCAAAAAATGCCAAATGTCCCTTTTGTTAAACCCCGTTTACTTTGACGGGAAACCCCGAATTCCCTTCCGGGGTAGAAAACTTTCCCATTCGTTGGGCCCTTTGATGCAAACCTTACCTGTTCCAACAACCCCCTTTTTTCCCCAGTGACAAAACAAAAAAAAAAAAAGGAAATTAAAAATTGTTTTTTTTGAAAAAAGGAACCCGTTCCCCTCAAACCCCCTTATCCCCACTAAACGTGTTCAGACATCGTTACCAAGGGCGCTTCCCCTTTTCACAACACAATGAGGCAAAGGAGAGCTGACCAGGCCCGTTTCTGTCTGGGGTTTACGGGCCCCCCCAACACTTTGACAATGGGAGAGCTGACCAGGCCCGTGCTGGGCTGGGAATTTTCGGGCCCCTCCAACACAGTGAAGGGAGTAGGAGAGCTGACCAAGGGCCCGTGCTGTCGGGGTGGGCGGGGCCTTTCCCCCACATTTAGGGGGGTAGGAAAGCTGCCCCCTCTGTGCTGTTGGGGTGACGGGCCTTCCCCACACAGTGAGCAGTAGGGAGCTGACCAGGCCCGTGCGTCGGGGGGTTGGGCCTTCCCCACACGTGAGACTTGGAGACTGGGCCAGGGCCTTTCCCGTTGGGAGTGACGGCCCCCACACCCTGTGAAGGGAATAAGAGCTGACCAGGCCCGTGCTGTCTGGGGGGCGGGCCCCCCCAAAAAAAAAAGCGCCCCCTTACTGGGGAAAAAAAAAAATCCCGGGCCCCCACCCTTCCCCCAAATGGAGGGGTGGGGAGGGGGAAAGACCAAATTTTGGGGAAAGGGGGGAGAGTGAAAAACCATGTGGAGAGGTGGGAGAGGTCCTTTTGGGAGGTTGGGGGAGTGAAAAACCCCTTTTGGGGAGGTGCGAAGTGAAATACCTTTTGGGGAGGTGGGAGATGAAATTTCCATGTGGAGAAGGGAGGAGATTGAAAACCCTGTGGAGAGGTGGGAGAGTGAAAAACTTTGGAGAGGGTTTGGAAAAGTTTAAATATCATAGGGGGATGTGGGAGATTTTAAAAAAACCATTTGGGGGAGGTTGGGGAGTGAAATACCCAGTTGGGGAGGGGGGAGAGTGAAATACCAATTTGGGGAGGTGGGGGGAGGAAATACCATTTGGGGGGGTGGGAGAGTGGGAAAAAATCTGGAGAGGTGGGAAGTGAAATTAAACCCTTTTTGGGGGGTTTGGGAGAGTGAAAAAACCATGTGGAGAGGTGGGGGAGTGAAATACATTTGGAAAAGGGGGGAGAGTGAAATACCATTTGGGGGGGTGGTGAGTGAAAATTTCCATCTGGAGAGGTGGGGCAGTGAAATAACCCTGTGGGCGGTGGGGAGAGGGGCAATTTTCACTGGTTTAAAAATTAACTTTTTTCCCCCTCTCCCCCGTATTCAAAAAAAAAAGGGTTTGAACAAAGGGAAAAAGGGATGGAAAAAGGGATGCCCCCTGAAACTAAGGGGGATGAATCACAGTACAACCCCCTGAGCCAAGCGTAAAAAATAAGAAAAAAGACCCCTGCTAATTGTCTTCCCCTTTGGGCGATTGGGAGTGATGGATGGGCCCCCGGTTCCTTCCCCCCAAAGCTTCAAAAAATTTGAGATTAAAAACCCAAAAACCCAAGGGATAAAAAAAACTTCGGCTTTATACAAAACCCGGAAAAAGCGGTCTTTTGGGCAAAAAAAGTTAAAACCCTTGGACGCTGACAAGCAAAAGTTTTCATGAGGCCCAAACGATGAAACAAAACCACAAAAGCCCCACCCCGGTATAAATTTTCAAAAAGATCATGATACGAAAACCCCAGTCAGCATAATTTTAGGGGCCCGAAAAAAAATAGGACATGTCCCCAAAAAAAAAAGGTGTGAAACAGTTCATACAAACGCTGATTTGGTTTTGTGCGGTCGTTTTTCCCTCTACTTCTGGTTCGACTGTCGAAAAGGCGACAATCAAAACTTTGACTTTTAAGGAAATTTGAATTGGCCTTGTGATCCCCTTAAAAAAAGTGGGGAACACTGTTCAAAGTGAAAGGTTTTTGGGTTTTTGGCCCCGTCCCCCATGTGTAAAAGATTTTCAAGGCCAAAAAACATTCATCTGAAATCTAAGCCCCGACAAAGGCTAAAAGGGGTCTAAAAATGCTGACTCCAAAGCATCTATGGGGGAACAGGGCAAAAAAAAACTTTG
This sequence comes from Conus ventricosus, assembly GCA_018398815.1. Taxonomy (NCBI): domain Eukaryota; kingdom Metazoa; phylum Mollusca; class Gastropoda; order Neogastropoda; family Conidae; genus Conus; species Conus ventricosus. Next base: position 113,225 of record JAFLJL010014656.1, on the reverse strand, counting down.
TGGGGAAAATTGGAGGGCAAAGCCGACTCCAGAAATTTTCCCGGCCCAAAGATCAGCAGGGAAACATTTCTGTAGGGTGCAGGGAGAACGGTGGAGAAGCAGTAGTCTTTCAGACAAAGGGAAAATTTCTTTGGGTCTCAGAGGGGAAAGGTTGGGGAGAAGCAGTAGTCGAGCAGGCTCAGAGGGAAAATTTTTGCGATAAACCATGGGGTTTAAAAACGAAAAATGCCGTGGAAACATGGTTTTTAAAATCCCCCAATTTTTCGAAAGTGGGGGGCCCCGATTGTGGGTTTCTGAAACACCAGATATGAATAAAAAATTGTTTTGACAGGTACTTAGAGTGAAATTTCATTTTTTGGGCAACGTGAACCCTCTTTACGCTAATTTCATATTGTTTGCCCTTGCTACGTCATGTTACGGGCAGTTTTTTTCTTTGCAAGTATTTCCCCTTTTTCTGTTATAGACCACATTGGTCTTTGGGCCCCCGTTGGACCATTATGTTTCAAAGCCATTTTTTTATTTCCCTTTTTTTTTGGGTTTTTTTTCTTAAACCTTTTATATTTCCCTCAACAGATTGTTCTGTTTAAAAGGCGTTATCACAACTTCCTAACACAGAGAATACTGCGCTTGCCATTTTTACACTATCATCTTCCGGGCAGCGGTTTTATGCCAAAAGGGCAGTCTGTTTCCATGCCCCAAAAAGGCCCGTCTGTTCCAGCCCAAAAACCCCTCTGTTCCCTGCCCAAAAAGGCCCCGTCTTTTTTCCATGCCAAAAAAAGGGCCCGCTGTTCCAGCTAAAAGGGGGCCCGTCTGTTCCATGCCAAAGGGGCCCGTCTGTTCCATGCCCAAAAAGGGCATCCCGTTCCCTTTCCAAAAAGGCCCCGTTGTTTTAAAGCCCAAAAAAAAGGTCATCGTTCCCTGGTAAAAAGGGCCCGTCGGGTTTTTATGCCCAAAAAACCAGTCTGTTCCCTGCTAAAAAGGGGGGTCTGTTTTCCCTGCCCAAAAGGGGCAGTCTGTTCCATTCCAAAAAGGGCCCTCGGTTTTCCCTGCCAAAAAAAGGCCGTCTGTTCCTGCCCCAAAAGGCCCCTTGTTTTCCCTGCAAAAAAGGGCCAAATTGTTCCCCTGGCCCAAAAAGGGCCCTCTGTTCCAAACCCTTTTTTTATGATGTGTTACAAGTCCCTCAGTTCTTTCCATTGTTGAAACAAACATTTTATAGGGCACCCTCTTCTGTCCATTGGTTTCATCTCATAATTTCCGTTCTTATTCTGTAATGTTTCATCAGCATTTTCCAGTCCCTATTCTTCTGTGCTATTGTTTTCATCATCATATGACATGTTTAAGCTCAATTTCCATTGTTTTCTTTTTGTGTTATTGTTACACGGGTTTTCGTTACCCGGTTTTAAAAGTCTTTAATTTTGACAGGGCACCTCTATTCTTTTTCCATTGTTATATAAAACATGTTACAGTTTCGTTGTTTTATGCCATTGTTTTCATTTTCTTGTTGTACGTTAAGCATTTTTTGTAGTTGTAAAACCTGTACTATTCTTTATTTTTTTGATTTTCCCTTTTTGGGGGCCGTTCATTCGAGCTCAGAAATTTTAATTTAGTGTTTATATTTTCCAGGGTTTTGTTTTATGGATGGTACGGGGGCCCGTGTTCCACAGCCTGTTCCCCCGGGTGTCCCCCTAGCTGTAGTCAAAGGGGTCAGGAACCCTGTAGCCCCCGTAAAACTGGCTAAAACAGGAGACCGTGTTTCAGGGAAGTGAAAAAAATGGAAACCCCGCAGGGGGGAGAGTCCCTACCGGGCAACTTGGGTGTCAAAATTGCAAAAACGGGACACAGGTACAGGTTACTGTCAGGGCCCTGATTGCACATGGGCACATGTTTACGGTAACTTTCTGATAACCAGGTGTCCCCCCTTTGCACTGGCCCACACAGGAAAAAAGTGCACAGGGAGTAATTTCATGAAAAAACAGTGTGTCCAAGGACACTGGACACAGGAACCGTGTATCCCGATGGCAAAATTTTTGATACACAAATGTGTCCCATGAGCACGCCCCACGCGCGCCACACACACGGTTGGGGCTGTAAATTCGCACCGTTTCCAGGTTACACATGCAAGGGTAAAAGGGGTGGGACATATTTAGTATTTCCTTTTAATTTGGGTCCCCAAACGCATAATTTTTGGTGTTTTTCTTCTCAGGGCAACGTTGCAAGTTTGGGAAAAACTTGGCGCCAAACCTGAACCCTTTTCCTGGGGCCCTGTCAGTGTATCACATTCTGTTGGCATCAGCGGATCCATGAAACCCCTGTCTATTACCCCTGTTTAGTTTTTGGTCCTTAAAAAACCCGAATGGGGCGAACTAATTTTAACTTTCCCGAAAAACCCCGGGGCCGTCTGGGTTTTCCCTAAAAAAGACCCGTAAAGGGGGTTCCATAGGGGAAATCACCCCTTCCCCTGGTCTAGCTCTGTCAGAATTTAAGCCTTTTTTGGTTTACATCTACACCCGTGTCTGGGGAAAAAACCCGCCCAGACCCCGGGATCATCAAAAATGGTTTTTAATTTCAGCCTACAAAATTCTCCATTGTTTTTTTTTTATTTTGCATACTCCAAAATACGGTTTTTGTTCTTTTTTATCCTTTCCACGGCAAAGAAAAAGACAAAACCAAAAAAAAAAGGGACAAACCAAAAAAAAAACCCGATACCCAAAAGCCCCCCTACCGTACCCCGCCCGTTCCTTCCCCCGCAAAAAAAAATGGGGAGGGGGGGAAAGGGAAAAAAAAAAAAAAACAAAAAAAATGAATTTTCGCCACTATAGCTGAGACGTGATTCCCTGTCCTTTTATCTTCATCCTTCTGCAAAACTTTTTTGCTGGGGGGGGCCCGGTTCAACAGAAACCAAAAAAACCTCCCTTCATGGCATTCCATGTCTGAAAAACATCACAAAGGGGGACAAAAGCCAAACCCGGGAAAAGAATTTTTTTGAACATTAGGTTCCCGGGTTTCCATAAACTCCGGGGGACTGAGGTTGACTGTTCTGAAATTCAGTATTTTAGGGTAAGGGGGGACTGAAAAAAGGTCGAATGGGGGGAAAATGATTCCGTTTTTATAGGGTAAGGGCGCTGGGTTGATTTTACTGACTTCAATATATTTGGGGAAGGTCGGCGAACAAGAGGGGGGGCCCGATTAAGTATGATTCAGTTTTAAAAGGGTAAGGGGAGGGTGAAAAAGGAAATGGCCCTTTTTAATTGATTCGTTATAGGGGTTTTTCTTTCAATTTTTCCTTATCTTAAGCCCTTGTCTTGCATTGTTGGACCATTATTTACATGCCTTTGTTTTTTTTCTTTGTTTTTGCTTTTGTCTTACCCTTTTTATATTACCATACAACAAATTGTTCTGTAAAGGCTGTTATCACATCTTCCAATCACAGAGAAACTGCTCCCTGCCATTATTACACATCATCTTACAGGGCATGGGTTTCTAATGCCAAAAGGTCAGTCTTCCATCCAAAAGGCCATCTGTTCCATGCCAAAAGGCCCGTCTGTTCCATGCCCAAAGGCCATCTGTTCCATCCAAAAAGGGCCAGTCTGTTCCATGCTAAAAGGCCAGTCTTTTTCCATGCCAAAGGGCCAGTCTGTCCATGCCAAAAGTCAGCTGTTCCTTGCCAAAAGGCCACTGTTCTATGCCAAACAAAAGGTCAGTCCGTTCCAGGGAAAAAGGCCAGTCTGTTCCATGCCAAAAGGCCATCTTTCCTGCAAAAGGGCCCAGTCTGTTCCATCCCCAAAAGTCAGTCTGTTCCATGCCAAAAGGCCAGTCTGTTCCATGCCAAAAGGCCATCTGTTCCATGCCAAAAGGCCAGTCTGTTCCATGCTAAAGGCCATCTGTCCAAAGCCAAAAGGCCAGTCTTTTCCCATGCCATTTTTATATCGTGTACAATCATACAGTTCTTTGCCATTGTTAAACATCATTTATGGGTCACCCTCTTCTGTGCCTTTGTTGCATCATCATATTCCAGTTCTTATTCTGCTAATTTTTCATCAGCATTTTCCAGTCCATATTCTTCTTGCTATGTTACATCATCATATGACATGTTATACTGCTCATTACCATTGTTCATATTGTTTTTATATGTTACACGTTCGTTACCAGCTTTTACAGTCTCATTGTGACAGGTCACTCTATTCTTTGCCATTTTTATATCATCATGTTACATTTTTCATTTGTTTTATCCATTGTTACATTTTCTGTTGTACTTATGCATTGTTTGTATTGAATCAGCATGCTACTATTCTTTATTTTTATGATTTTCTTGCTTGGGGTTCCGTTCATTCGAGCTCAGAAGGTCTATTCAGTGTTAAATGTCCAGGGGTGTTGAGGGATGGTACGGGACCAGTGTTCCACAGCCTGTTCCCCGGGATGCCCCAACAGCGTGTAGCAAGATCAGGACAGTGTACCCCTGTAACACTGGCTACACAGGAGACACTGTACGGGTAAGTGAAAACTGACCACGCAGGAGAGAGTCTACCGACAATTTGTGTGTCAAACTTGCAACACAGGAAAAACAGTGTACAGTTACTGTCAGTCACACTGATTGCCATGACACATGTTACAGTAACTTTCATGATAACCATTGTGTCCCATTGACACTGGCTACACGGGAAACATGTGCACAGGTAGTAACTGTCATGACAAACAGTGTGTCCCATGTGACACTGGCTACACGGGAACCGTGTATACAGATGGCAATTGTCATGATACACAGTGTGTCCCATGAGCAGCCACACGTCCGCCACACACACGATCTGGGCTGTTACTTCGCACCTGTTTGCTCAGGTTACACATGCAATGATAAACGGGGTGTACACTATTTAGTATTCCTTTTATGGGTCCCAAGAACGCATAATTGCCGTGTGTTGTCTTCTCATTTAGAAAGTTTGCAAGTTGGAAAATCTCTGGCGCCAAAACCCGAAAACCATTTTCTCTGGGCCCTGTCAGTGTATCATCTTCTGTTGGCATCAGCGGGACTCCATGTACCTCTGTTCGTATTAACTCTGTTGAGTTTGGTCCATAAACCTGAATGGGGCGAACTATTTGAACCCAGTAAATCCAGGGGCCGTCTGTTTGCCCTAAAAATGACCTTATAAGGCTTCCATAGGAAGTCACCGTTTCCTGCTGGTCTAGCTCGTCAAAGTAATGCCTTTTGGATCACATCTACACCCTGTCTGGAAAAGGCCTGCGAGACACCAGTCCATCAAAATGGTTTTTAATACAGCCTACAAAATATTCCCCCTTGTTTTTTTTTTCATTTGCAAAACTCGCAAAAGTACGGTTTCTGTTCTTTCAAACCTTTCCACGTGCAAAGAAAAAAGACAAAAACAAAAAAAAAAAGCACAAACAAAAAAAACCCAGATACATAGAGCTCCTACCGAAACCCCGCCCGTTCCTTCCAGCAAGAAAAAAATGGGGAGGGGGGAAAGGGAAACAACGAAAATAATGAATTTTCGCCACTATAAACTGAGACGATATGCCCTGTCCTTTTCATTTTTCATCCTTGCAAAACTTGTTTGCTGCCTGGTCAACAGAAACCTAAGAAACCCCCTTCATCAACAACCGTCTGAAAAAAAATCACAAGGAGACAACAGCCAACCTGGGAGAGAATCTTTGCAACATTCGGTCCGGCTTTTCCCTAACTCAGGGCGACTGAGGTCTGACTGTACTGACTTCAGTATATAGGGTAAGGCGACTGAGGTCTGAATGTACTGACTTCAGTATATAGGGTAAGGTCGACTGAGGTCTGACTGTACTGACTTCAATATATAGGGTAAGGTCGACTGAGGTCTGATTGTACTGACTTCAGTATATAGGGTAAGGGCGAGTGAGGTCTGAATGTACTGACTTCAGTATATAGGGTAAGGCGACTGACGTCTGAATGTACTGACTTCAGTATATAGGGTAAGGTCGACTGAGGTCTGACTGTACTGACTTCAGTATATAGGGTAAGGCGACTGAGGTCTGAATGTACTGACTTCAGTATATAGGGTAAGGTCGACTGAGGTCTGACTGTACTGACTTCAGTATATAGGGTAAGGGCGAGTGAGGTCTGAATGTACTGACTTCAGTATATATGGTAAGGTCGACTGAGGTCTGATTGTACTGACTTCAGTATATAGGGTAAGGTCGACTGAGGTCTGACTTCAGTATATAGGGTAAGGGCGACTGACGTCTGAATGTACTGACTTCAGTATATAGGGTAAGGTCGACTGAGGTCTGACTGTACTGACTTCAGTATATAGGGTAAGGCGACTGAGGTCTGAATGTACTGACTTCTGCTTCCCCAACCCACAATCCTGACCCCACTACCACACCTGATCACCACCACCATCTTGTCTACTGCATCCCTGACAACCTCCCCCTCTCTGACGATGAAAGATCAGTCTTAACAAAAGGACTTAAATTCATCCCAACTCAACCCACCACCAACAATTACCACAACCACATTGATGTGGAAAGATTTTTTAGGAAACTTCGTTGGATGGCAGCACTTGAAAACATACCCAGGCCCCCACCACCCCAAAACTCTGACACCTTCACTCAACTATTTCAAACCCCAATGCTCCGCCAACCACCCTCAAACAAATCCAGTGAAGTTGAACTCTACATAAAAACATGCAAAATAGACATCAGCCGGATCAAATCCAAACCTGTCCGACACTGCAACCTTTCACAAAACCAACAAAAAGCCCTCAAATCATTAAGAGAACGACAGGACATTGTCATAAAACCAGCAGACAAGGGTGGTGCAGTTGTAGTTTGGGACAAACAACTATACATAGCAGAAGCACAAAAACAACTGTCCAACACAAATTTCTACACACCACTCACAACATCACCCCTCCCTCAACACCAGAAATTCATTGCTAACTCAATCAAGAAAAAATCTAGACTCAACAATCTACCCATACAGCCAAACTCCTCATTATGACAGACACCAAACAGCCCACCTTCTACCTACTCCCCAAAATACCAAAATGAACACACCTGGCAGACCCATTGTTTCAGCCTGCAGCTGCCCCACTGAACACATTTCGCAATACCTAGACTTCCTCCTTCAACCCATAGTAAAAAGCCTCCCCACATACCTCAAAGACACAATCACCCCTAAACATGATTAACCCACAACACAAAGACCCCACTTTTCAACCCAGCCTCCTCTTCACACTTGACGTGGTGTCACTCTACACCTCCATCCCCCACACTGATGGACTAAGGCCCTCACATTTTTCCTTGACAAACGGCCCCCAACCAACAACACCCTCCCCCCCACCACACTGGTCAGACCTGCTGAATTAGTCCTCACCCTGAACACATTTCAATTCAACAAGCACACATTTTCACAAATTAGTGGTGTTGCCATGGGTACCAAAATGGGACCGCCTATGCCTGCCTTTTCAGGGGACACTTGGAACCGCCTACTCAACACATACACAGGCCCCACACCTGAACTGTACAAAAGGTATATCGATGATGGACTGGGAGCCACACCCTATCCCAAACAAGACCTCCTCAACTTCCTCAACTTTGCCCAGACCTTCCATCCATCAAATCCGACTTACCTACACCATTTCGCAGTCGGTCAACTTCCTAGACATCACCATCTCCCTTGAAGAAGGCCTACTCAAAACCTCCATTTTCTACAAACCCACCGACGCACATGCATACCTAGACTACTCATCCCGCACAACCCATACACTAAAGACAGCATCCCATACTCACAATTTCTCCGTCTTCGCAGACTCTGCTCCAGCGGGGAAGACTTCACTATACAAGCACCAAAATGTCACAATTTTTCACCAACCGCGGATACCCCAGTTCCATCATAAATGCAGCACTCCCGCCGACCATAGTTTGTATCCAGAACATCTGCTCTGGAAACCCAGCATCCAACCAAGACAGACAGACCCACAGCCTACCTCCTCTACCACCCGCACACCCTCCCCTTTTGTAGGATCCTAAAATCCAATTGGCACATTGTACATAACCACAAACCCGCCTTCCATACCAAACCCATGATAACATTCAAACGTGACAAAAACCTAAAAGCCCTCCTCGTGCGGTCCAGTTTGAACAGAACCCCCAGCTACACCACCAGGTACTCACCCCTGCTCTAAACCCAACTGCAAAATCGACCCCTCACCAAACCAGAAAACCATCTTACAGGGCCCCAAAGACTCCTTCACAGTCAAACGCACATTCTCATGTCAGAGCCGCAACATAAATATGCCACCCACTGCCAGCTGTGGGGCAAGATCTACATAGGGGAAACGTCACGCCACACTTGAAACACGCATCTCTGAAACACCTGGCTGATATCCGCCACCACGACCCAAACCCTTTCGCCCTACACTTCAACAACACACCCAACACAACATCGACCATGTCAAATTTTATGGCACTCTGGCGTCACAGAGTGACAGCTTGAACGCACAACTCAAGAATCCCATCTCATTGCCAAAACTGGGCACACTACACCCCAAGGCATCAATATCCAACAATAACCAAACACACAACCCACCACTTCCACATCATTGGCAATATCCCCTACCAACACACACACATACACACACACACATACATACACCACCACCACACCCTTCACTCACTTCTACAGTAGTTACAGCAACCCTCCATCTATTTAATCTTAATTTTGTTTTATCCTTCCCCTTAAATCCCCCCCCCCCCCCCCACTTTTTTATATTTTTTTTTTTATTTTATTTTTTCCTCAGTTCCCCCCCCCCCCTTCTTTTCCCCCTTTCCATTATTAAACAATCCACCCATTACCACAACCATCACAAAGATATTCACACCATCCCCCAAAAAACTAGACACACCCAAACCCCATCATATCAACACACACACCTCCCCCGACGCAACCCCCCCCCCCCCCCCCCTCCGTTTCCTCTCCCATAATCCCCCTGGCCCCATGTCATTTCCGCCTACCGCCACCATGGACAACAACGGAAAGAGTCATTTTTCATTCTTTTTTCGTTTTTTGTTCTTTGTTTGTACTGTCCCACATGTTAAATGTGATTTATTTTTTCGCCTGAAGAAAACCCAAGTGGTTGAAATGCATCGTGTCTTTTCATGTGCTTTGTTTGTCAATGTCATTGGGGGTAAGTTCCAAACAAACCTATTCCTAATTTTGCTTCATTTGCCGCCATCAAATCACTCCCATTTGAAATTGTATTCTTTTTGTTCCTCTATCAGCTCAATTCTTTTTGTTTCCTCCCGCTCTCTTTTAGTTTCCTCTTGTATCTGCTCTCTTTAGTTTCCTCTTGTATCTGCCTCTTTTAGTTTCCTCTTGTACTGTATCTGCTCCTTTTAGTTATCTCTTCTTCCTGTACTCTCATTGAAATTCTTTCAATCGCATTCTTTCCTCTCTTTCCATGTCCTGGGCAATACACTTGTAACATAGGGCCCAAAAGAAACTTCTCCCTCCAGACCACATACCTTACCTCGTTGTAAATATTAGCGAAAACTTTGTCCCCGTCGACAGGGGACACAACAGGACTTTCTTCCTTAGCCTTCTGTGCCATCATGAAAATATGAAAAAAATGTCCTGTCAAACCCACACACACACTAGTGGATCAAATACAAACAATTGCTATCACAAGCAAAAAAAATTTGAAAACCCCATCCACTAAAATATATATGAATTTTTTAAAGAGGATTTTTTTTCAAACAAGCAATTAACAGCAATCACTTTTAAAAAGACTAAGTATTATCAAAACCCAACCAAAACAAGATAGAGATACACAATGAAACAGGATTTTAGGATATGGGGAGAAAGAAAAACACAATCGGTAATACAATGCTAAATTTTCAGCAACAAGTATAAATCAAGCAATGACATGGGAGAATAACAATATAATCAATTTTTTTGTTGTTGTTGTTGTTGTTTTAACACACTAAGCATTCAAATGAAACAACTATTTTTTTTTTTCAAACTGGTTCAGGGCAGCCACTCACACATCACTCATTCAAGAGAATAAGAACCCAAAGAAGGCTGAAGAAGCAACAAATCCCTATGTAAAGAAAGGAAACAGAAATAATCAGAAGAAGACGAAGATAATAAAATTAAAGCCCACAAAGGAAGGAAGAACTAGAACTAGGGCCCTCGTATCTCCAGAAACTATACAGAAGGGGATACCCCGTTACGCTGGAGACGGGAAAGAAAATAGACAAAACAGTCATAAAACAAAACAATACTACACAAACTCAATTTTTCAAAAGGAAAGTCTGTGAACGTGACCCATCACTTCTAATTGGGCAATTATAGGTGTCAAAAACAATCCTACCACAAGGCTTTTTTTTAATTCAATAGCAAAAGAAATTTTAAATACGGGGTCACCAATGTTACGGATGGTGTGCGGTGCGTATTTTGTTGTCTGACCTCGCTCTCAAAAGTTTGGATGCGTGTAATAATTATTCCCTACACACACCCACACCATACGTACATGGATACCAGGCAACACACGAGTTTGATTCTTTTCTTTATAATTATGCTGCCTGAACCAATCAAAACATACATTCATGTGAATTGGTA
>JAFLJL010014656.1:79991-90037 GCA_018398815.1 Conus ventricosus | reverse complement strand
TGATGGTCTTTGATCGCTCCACTCACCAAGCATCAGCTCGATCATGTTTGGAAGAACTGCATGTAACTGGTTGTATTGCGTGATGCAGAAAGACGTCAAATGTGTAGTATGTGTTTATTTCAGCAGTCTTATAGTCCAAACACCGTAAGACTGTTACAGCCATAATGAAAAAACAACACACACACACACCTGTTTTCTGAAAAAGAATTAAAGAACGGATACGACCTATGACATTTATTTCAATCCATTACATAACTAAACTGTCACATCTTTTATGTGGAATAAAACCAGACCAAATTTGTTCACTGTACTATTTGATATTCAATTACAAGAAAAGTACCATAATTTGCGGTTTCTTCAAATGGGTTTGTGTTTATGAGCATTATTCGACCGCCAAGTCATATTAGTTCATGTACATCGTCTAGATAACAACTTGATTTGAAATATGGAGACACCAACCATAAACGTGACACACGCCTCGCTATCATACAACAAACCCTAAACGACGGTAACACTTTCTGTTTAAAGCATGTGCCGTAGAAACAGAAAACAACGCACTGGTGACATCTCCCTTCATTACTTACATATAGACGAAGTCTGGTAGATGTCCCCTTGTCTCTGTAAGGTTTATGAATCAAACATTAATTTAATAACTGGTTTATCAATGTACCTTTCTCTCACAAAAAATAGCTTTCTAACTGCGCATCCCCTTTATCCAGATTAGAAAAATACAACATAATGCCAGTGTGGCTCCCTGGGAAATACAAGGTCTGGTGTCTGCAGTTCATGCTGATACCAAAGCTCCTATTGCCTCTGATGATATACGACATCTGCACCACATAGTGGAGGCAATGGAAGCCAAAATCAACAAGTTCACAAGGAAATGGCTTGGTGTCCCACCCTGTCTGACTGACATAGCGCTGTACTGTCGCCAAGCAAAGCTGAAAGCACCACTGAAATCCATCCTGGAGGAATGCAAAGCAGGGAAATCAGACTTCAAAGCATGCTGGAGACTCAGGAGACAAGGTGGTTGAAGCAATCAAGCCCCAGTTGAAGACAGGCAGAAAATGGAAAGTTCAAGAGGCGATAGATTCGCAAAAGAAAGTCTCAAGATCAGAGAAATAACAGGACACACACAGACCAACAGACAAGGACTGGGGGTGGCCAAAACTGAATGGTGGTCAAAGGCCAAAGGAAAAGTCAAAAGATACATGATGATTCAGGAGATGAGAAAAGAAGAAGACCAAAAAGACTCCAAAAAGCAGTCCAGCAGAGCCAGCAAGGGCAATGGACAACGTGGGAGAATGCACTCCAAAGAAGTCTCACTTGGAATGACATTTGGCACATGGCCCTCTCAGGATCAGCTTCATTCTCAGATCTGTATATGACCTTCTACCCTCAAATGCAAACCTGGTGAAGTAGGGAAAAACAGACGATCCTGCATGCCCCCTCTGCCATGGAAAACAAACAGTGGAGCATGTCCTAAGTTCATGTAAAGTAGCCCTGGCTCAAGGAAGGTACACATGGAGGCACAACCAAGTGCTCAAAGAGATTCGACAAGTAGTCTGGGCTAGTACCAACACCACAAAATGGAAAATCAGGACTCCAAAAGCACACGCAAAATTCTTCACGGCAGGAGGCAGCAAACCATTACCAAATACAACAGTGCCAATCGGAACATGTAGGCAGAGTCTGCTGGACGGGGCAGATGACTGGGAGTGCACTGCAGACCTCCCAGAATGGAAGAGTCACCCAGAGTCATCAGCAAGAGTGGCATGAGACCAGACATAGTAGTCCACTCTCAGTCAACCAAGCAGCTGATCATGATCGAGCTCACGGTGCCATATGAGAACAGAATGGAGGCAGCTCAAATCTACAAGACTGAAAAGTATGCTGATCCGGCAAACAGCTTGAGGAGAGAAGGCTATCAGGTCAAAGTCCTCACTGCAGAAATTGGAGCTAGGGGGTTTGTAGGAACATCTGCATACAGCCTCATGAAACAGCTCTCAGTTGCAGGGGAGGTAAGAAACCAGAGCCCTGAAAGCAATGGAAGAAGCAGGAGAGAGGTGCTCAAGCTGGATCTGGTCAATTAAAGACTTATGCAGTTTCTGTCCCATACCTTCCCCCCTCACAGTCTGTGTCAATTAAAGACCTGTGCAGTACAGTTTGTGCATGAATGATGAGACAAAGACAGAATGTAAGATTTTACTCCCCCCCCCCCCCCCTCCTTCTTTGTGGTAGAAGGTCGACTAGATTAACTGTTCTCTGTTTACACCACCTTCTACTTCTTGTTGTTTTTGTTGTTGTTGTTGTTGTTGTTGTTGTTGTTGTTCTTCTTCTTCTTCTTCTTCTTCTTCTTCTTCTTCTTCTTCTTCTTCTTCTTCTTCTTCTTCTTCTTCTTCTTCTTCCTCCTCCTCCTCTAACTCTAAGTGCAGGCACTGGTGTACGAAACTAAAGAGTAGTTCATTAGATTCCCCCGGGTCTGAAGATAGTATGCAGAAGTTAAGATCACTGCAAACAGTTTAAAGTAGTTCATTAGATTCCTCCGGGTCTGAAGATAGTATGCAGAAGTTTAGATCATTGCAAACAGTTTCCGTATTTTGCAATGTTGACAGTCAAAGATTATCAGAACTTAGAAGAACATTCCCCAATAATACAAGACTCATAGCCCTCCAACATTCAAACAGCATGACTTTGAGCCAAGCAATTTAAGCCTGTACGCTGACCATGTATTGTTTATGCACTGCATCATCACAGTGATGGCCCTGTTCACTGTGTATTCATTGTACCTTTATCGCAGTGATGACTGTTCATGATGTACTCGTTGTACCTTTATCACAGTGACGACTGTTCATGGTGTATTCACTGTACCTTTTTCACAGTGATGACTGTTCATGGTGTATTCACTGTACCTTCATCACAGTGATAACTGTTCATGGTGTATTCACTGTACCTTCATCACAGTGATGACTGTTCATGGTGTATTCACTGTACCTTCATCACAGTGATAACTGTTCATGGTGCATTCACTGTACCTTCATCACAGTGGTGACTGTTCATGGTGTATTTACTGTACCTTCATCACAGTGATGACTGTTCATGGTGTATTCACTGTACCTTCATCACAGTGGTGACTGTTCATGGTGTATTTACTGTACCTTCATCACAGTGGTGACCCTGTTTGCCGGGTGACAGACAGGACAGTGGCCGGTGGTCTTGTCACACACTGTTCCTGATTGACAGCTCCACGTGCATTCGTCACACCCCGTGTTGCTCGGTCGCTCGTAGAAGTTATCAAGACATTCTGAAATGTGAAATATACAACCATGTGTGTGTGTGTGTGTGTGTGTGTGTGCGTGCGTGCGGGCGTGCGTGCGTGCGTGCGTGCGTGCGTGCGTGCGTGCGTGCGTGTGTGTGTGTGTGTGTGTGTGGTGTGTGTGTGTGTGTGTGTGTGTGTGTGTGTGTGTGAACAGAAACAACAAGCATGTAACCAGTTTTATCACAGAATGTACAACCACGTAAATTCTCGCCAAAATCTTCATCAGAATGGCTGTTGAACAGAAGATGTTGATGTCTGTGAATCAGTAGCATCCGCCACTTCACTGACCCGTCTACAGCAGCTGTGCGCTGTCTGACCCATACTTGCCCTCAGTCATTCAGCACTGGCTGTACCTTTAACCCTTTCCCTCAGTCATTCGGCATTGGCTGTACCTTTAGCCCTTTCCCTCAGTCATTCAGCACTGGCTGTACCTTTAACCCTTTCCCTCAGTCATTCGGCATTGACTGTACCTTTAACCCTTTCCCTCAGTCATTCAGCACTGGCTGTACCTTTAACCCTTTCCTCAGTCATTCAGCACTGGCTGTACCTTTAACCCTTTCCCTCAGTCATTCGGCATTGGCTGTACCTTTAGCCCTTTCCCTCAGTCATTCAGCACTGGCTGTACCTTTAACCCTTTCCCTCAGTCATTCGGCATTGGCTGTACCTTTAGCCCTTTCCCTCAGTCATTCAGCACTGGCTGTACCTTTAACCCTTTCCCTCAGTCATTCGGCATTGGCTGTACCTTTAGCCCTTTCCCTCAGTCATTCAGCACTGGCTGTACCTTTAACCCTTTCCCTCAGTCATTCAGCACTGGCTGTACCTTTAGCCCTTTCCCTCAGTCATTCAGCACTGGCTGTACCTTTAGCCCTTTCCCTCAGTCATTCAGTCATTCACCACTGCCTGTACCTTAGCCCTTTCCCTCAGTCATTCAGTCATTCAGCACTGGCTGTACCTTTAACCCTTTCCCTCAGTCATTCGGCATTGGCTGTACCTTTAGCCCTTTCCCTCAGTCATTCAGCTCTGGCTGTACCTTTAGCCCTTTCCCTCAGTATTATTCATCACTGGCTGTACCTTTAGCCCTTTCCCTCAGTCATTCGCATTGGCTGTACCTTTAGCCCTTTCCCTCAGTCATTCAGCTCTGACTGTACCTTTGACCCTTTCCCTCAGTCATTCAGCACTGGCTGTACCTTTAGCCCTTTCCCTCAGTCATTCAGCACTGGCTCTACCTTTAGCCCTTTCCCTCAGTCATTCAGCACTGGCTGTACCTTTAGCCCTTTCCCTCAGTCATTCAGCACTGCTGTACCTTTAGCCCTTTCCCTCAGTCATTCAGCACTGGCTGTACCTTTAGCCCTTTCCCTCAGTCATTCAGTCATTCACCACTGGCTGTACCTTTAGCCCTTTCCCTCAGTCATTCAGTCATTCAGCACTGGCTGTACCTTTAGCCCTTTCCCTCAGTCATTCAGTCATTCAGCTCTGGCTGTACCTTTAGCCCTTTCCCTCAGTCATTCGGCATTGGCTGTACCTTTAGCTCTTTCCCTCAGTCATTCAGTCATTCCACACTGGCTGTACCTTTAGCCCTTTCCCTCAGTCATTCAGCACTGGCTGTACCTTTAGCCCTTTCCCTCAGTCATTCAGCACTGGCTGTACCTTTAGCCCTTTCCCAGTCATTCAGCACTGGCTGTACCTTTTGCCCTTCCTTCAGTCATTAAGATCTGGATGTACCTGTAGCCCTTTCCCTCAGTCATTCAGATCTGGCTGTACCTTTAGCCCTTGCCCTCAGTCATTCAGCACTGGCTGTACCTTTGGCCCTTTCCCTCAGTCATTCAGATCTGGCTGTACCTTTAGCCCTTTCCCTCAGTCATTCAGCACTGGCTGTACCTTTAGCCCTTGCCCTCAGTCATTCAGCACTGGCTGTACCTTTAGCCCATTCCCTCAGTCATTCAGCACTGGCTGTACCTTTAGCCCATTCCCTCAGGCCCCACAGCATACTGCCTGCCCGTTCGCAGCTTCACCGTCAAATGCTGGATATTCTGTATACACTTTATGGCAGCGGCAAACGCAGCCGTGCAAACACCATTCGTACCATACTTGTGACGAAATTCGGTTCCGAGAGACCATGCTACAGATATGTAGCCAAGACTGTTCAGACGACCTGACTCCGTTCAAACATGTCCTGTGCTGCCTTCTGTTTTGTGTGACCCAACTTGTTCTGCACCGTCAAAGGACAGTTGTTTATTCTTATCTGGAACCACTGTATTTTGTGGGTAACTATGTCCTGGAGTCTCCCAACCATTTTGGCCGTGTCACCCTTACACTATATATTGAAGTCAGTATAGTCAGACCCCAGTCGCCCTTACCCTATATACTGAAGTCAGTACATTCAGACCTCACTCGCCCTTACCCTATATACTGAAGTCAGTACACTCAGACCTCACTCGCCCTTACCCTATATACTGAAGTCAGTACATTCAGACCTCAGTCGCCCTTACCCTATAATACTGAAGTCAGTACAGTCAGACCTCAGTCGCCTTACCCTATATACTGAAGTCAGTACAGTCAGACCTCAGTAGCCTTGAGTTATGGAAAGCCGGACCTGAATGTTGCAAAGAATTCTCTCTTAGGTTGGCTGTTGTTTCCCTTGTGATGTTTTTTTTCAGACAGGTGAAATGCCATGAAGGGAGGTTTTCTTTGGTTTCTTTTGAACCAGGCAGCAAACAAGTTTTGCAGAAGGATAAGATGAAAAGGACAAGACATCATCGCCTTAGCTGTATTGGTGTAAATTCATTATTTTTCGTTGTTTCCTCCCCCCATCCCCATTTTTTTCTTGCTGGAAGGAAAGGACAGGATGCGATAGGAGTTCTCTGTATGCTTTTTTGTTTTGTTTTGTCTTTTTCTTTGCACGTGGAAAGGATAGAAAGAACAGAAACCGTATTTTGGCGAGCATGCAAAATGAAAAAAAAATACAATGGAGAATGGAGAATCCAGACACGGGTATAGATGCTGATCCAAAAGGCATTACTTCTGACAGAGCTAGACCAGCAGGAACAGTGACTTCCTATGGAAGCCCTTATACAGGTCATTTTTAGGCAAACAGACGAGGCCCTGGATTGACTGGAGTTCAAATAGTTCGCCCCATTCAGGTTTTATGGACCAAACTCAACAGAGTTAATACGACAGAGTTACATGGAGTCCGCTGATGCCAACAGAACGGTGATGCACTGACATGGCCAGAGAAAATGGTTCAGGTTTGGCGCCAGAGATTTTCCAACTTGCAACTCAGACTGAGAAAACAACACACGGCAATTATGCGATCTAGGCATCCATAAAAGGAAATACTAAATAGTGTGCAGCCCGTTTATCATTGTATGTGTAACCTGAGCAAACAGGTTCGAAGTACAGCCCCAGATCCGTGTGTGTGTGTGTGTGTGTGTGGTGTGTGTGTGTGTGTGTGTGTGTGTGGTGTATGTTGTGTCGTGCGCGCGCACACGCGCGCGCGTGTGTGTGTGTGTGTGGTGTGTGTGTGTGTGTGTGCGTGCGTGCGTGCGTGCGTGTGTGTGTGTGTGTGTGTGTGTGTGTGTGTGGTGTGTGTGTGTGTGTGTGTGTGTGTGCGTGCGTGCGTGCGGTGCGTGTGTGTGTGGTGTGTGTGTGTGTGTGTGTGTGTGTGTGGTGTGTGTGCGTGCGCGTGTGTGCGTGTGTGTGTGTGTGTGTGTGTGTGTGTGTGTGTTGTGTGTGTGTGTGTGTGTGGTGTGTGTGTGTGTGTGCGTGCGCGTGTGTGCGGTGGTGTGTGTGGTGTGTGTGTGTGTGTGGTGAGTGTGTGTGTGTGTGTGTGTGTGTGTGTGTGTGTGTGTGTGTATGTGTGTGCGTGCGCATGGACACACTGTGTATCATGACAATGATACCTGTACACATGTTTCCTGTGTAGCCAGTGTCACATAGGACACACTGTTTCTCATGACATTACTACCTGTACACATGTTTCATGTGTAGCCAGTGTCACATAGGACACACTGTTTCTCATGACAGTTACTACCTGTACACATGTTTCCTGTGTAGCCATGTCACATGGGACACACTGTTTTATCATGACAGTTACACCGTACACATGTTTCCTGTGTAGCCAGTGTCACATGGACACACTGTTTATCATGACATTACTACCTGTACACATGTTTCCTGTGTAATTAGTGTCACATGGGACACACTGTTTATTATGACAGTTACCTGTACACATGTGTCATGTGCAATCAGTGTGACATGACAGCAACCTGTACACTGTGTCCCTGTGTTGCAAGTTTGACATCACAGTTGTCAGTATAACTGTCTCCTGTGTGGTCAGTTTGACATCACAGTTGTCGGTATAACTGCCTCCTGTGTGGCCAGTTTTCACTTACCTGTACACGTGTCTCCTGTGTAGCCAGTGTTACAGGGGCTACACTCTCCTGACTCTTGACTACACTGCTGATTGGGACATCCCGGGGAACAGGCTGTGGAACACTGGTCCCCGTACCATCCATCAACACACCCTGGACATATAAACACTGAATACGACCTTCTGAGCTCGAATTAACGGAACTCCAAACAAGTCAATCATAAAAAAAGAATAGCATGATGATACAACCACAAACAAATGCATAACGTACAACAAGAAAATGCAACAATGGCATAAAAGAGCTGAAACTGTAACATGATGGTATGGTGTAACAATGGCAACGAATAGAGTGACCTGACACAATGAGACTGTAAAAGCTGGTAACGAACAGTGTAACATATAACACAATATGTAACAGTGGTAATGAGCAGTATAACATGTCATATGATGATGTAACAATGCACAGAAGAATGTGGACTGGGATATAATGATATAACAATAGCAAGATATGAACTGGAATATGATGATGTAACAATGCACAGAAGAATATGGACTGGAAAATGCTGATGAAACATTAGCAGAATAAGAGCTGGAATATGATGATGCAATAATGGCACATAAGAGGGTGACCTATAAAATGATGTTTCAACAATTGCAAAGAACTGTATGACTTGTAACAGGATTATATAAAAATGGCATGGAACAGACTGGCCTTTTGGCATGGAACAGACTGCCTGTAAGATGACAGTGTAATAATGGCAAGCAGCAGTATTCTCTGTGATAGGAAGATGTGATAACAGCCATTTACAGAACAATCTGTTGTATGGTAATATAAAAGGATAAGAAAAAAAAGCAAAAAACAAGGAAATAAAACAATGGCATGTAACATAATGGTCCAACAATGGCCAAGACCAATGTGGTCTGTAACAGAATAATGAAACACTTACAAAGAAAAAAAACCCTGACCGTAACATAATGACGTACCAATGGCGAACAATATGAAGATTAGCGAAAAGAAACCAGCCGCCGTGGCGAAGTGGTTAGCGTCGCGGACTCCCAGCTGGGAGGTCGTGGGTTCGAATCCCATCAGAAGTCATGTGGGTTTTTTCTGCACCAACCGGCTCCTACCCAGAGTTGAGTTTGCTGCGGACTCAGTTGGGAAGACTGGGACCACACAGTCGAGTTTCATCCACTTAATGGATGCGTTTCTGAGAGTGTTGCTCAAATTTCCTGACCAACACTGCAGTGCCTGTATCTCTCGGCCTGGTTGACGCCGGATATATTATGAAAGGAAGCGTAGAGTACAGCCCTGTCATGTAGTCTCAGACCGAAATGGAAATCCGTACCATCATCTTAATCATCCTCATTCTCATTGATCAGCATTAAAAAAAAATGTCTCAAATTCTGTGGCCCTTCATGCCCTGCCCTCATGGTGACCTCAATTTCGATGTCCTCTCCACATCTGTGGCTTTGGTTTGGTTCCGTCGGGGTCACCGGTATCGGCATGGGTCTGTCGGTGGACGGACGTGGTGGCGCCCTCCGGAGGAGAGCTCACTCACGCCGGCTCCGCGACTAAGCAATTATTGTCGTCAGTAGGGGGCTTAGTAGGTGGTGTCCTGCGTATGTTAGATCAGAACAGGCGCCACTGAACACCACCGAAGTGACTCGGCAGCAGTGCAGTGTCTCCTTCGGTGGGTTGCCTCTTAACGACTTGACATTGACTGCTCCCTGTGGATTGCTGGTGCCGAGGCTGCGGCGGGACCGACCGGGCTGTGGCTATGGACGGGGTGTCGGAATGAGCGGCGTGGGTACACTGCCTCTGAGGTGGCGCAGGGGTTGGGACAGCAAAAAAAAAAAAAAAGATTTGCGTAAAGATGTCACGTTTCAAAAATGAAACTTCACTCTCACGTACCTGTCTAAACTAATGTTATTCATATCTGCGTGTTCAGAAACCCACAGTCAGGGCTCCCACTTTCGAACAATTGAGGGAGCTAACCATGCTTCCAGCGGCACGATCGTTCTTCAACCATGGATTATTGCAGAAGGTTCTCTGACCTGCTTCGACTGCTGCTTCTGCACCGTTCTCTCTGCAGTCTCCAGAAATGATTCCTGTCTGTACGACTGCTGCTTCTGCACCGTTCTCTCTGCAGTCTCCAGAAATGATTCCTGTCTGTACGACTGCTGCATCTGCACCGTTCTCTCTGCAGTCTCCAGAGATGAGTCCTGGTCTGTACGACTGCTGCTTCTGCTACGTTCTGTCTGCAGTCTCCAGAAATGATTCCTGTCTGTACGACTGCTGCATCTGCACCGTTCTCTCTGCAGTCTCCAAAATGATTCCTGTCTGTACGACTGCTGCTT
>JAFLJL010014656.1:38186-78991 GCA_018398815.1 Conus ventricosus | reverse complement strand
CACATGCGTGTCCTATAAACTGAATGCACTTTCCCACCTTTTGGACAACGGCACTTATCATGAATTTTTTTTGCCAGAGAATACTGATTATAGAGAACTTATAAAACTGGCCGAACGCGAGAGATATTTAATTACAACAACAAATAAAGGGGAAAAAGTTATTTTAAAAAATCCATCACCGACTGACCGTTACATCTGCCTGTTGGACGGGTACAGTTCTGTGACTGGCAGTTAGAGCTGCACGAGGCGCATGTGCCATTGGTGGTCTGGTAGTAGTTGTCCTGACAATCTGAAAATAGAAGATAACATCTGGCAGTAGTTGTCTTGACAACCTGAAAATAGAAGACACCATCTGGTAGTATTTGCCTTGACAACCTGAAAATAGAAGACACCATCTGGTTGTAGTTGTCTTGACAACCTGAAAATAGAAGACACCATCTGGTAGTAGTTGTCTTGACAACCTGAAAATAGAAGACACCATCTAGTAGTATTTGCCTTGACAACCTGAAATAGAAGACACCATCTGGTTGTAGTTGACTTGACAACCTGAAAATAGAAGACAACATCTGGTAGTAGTTGTCTGGACAATCTGAAAATAGAAGATAACATCTGGTAGTAGTTGTCTTGACAATCTGAAAATAGAAGATAACATCTGGTAGTAGTTGTCTTGACAATCTGAAAATAGAAGATTACATCTGGTAGTAGTTGTCTTGACAATCTGAAAATGGAAGACAACATCTGGTAGTAGTTGTCTTGACAATCTGAAAATAGACGACATCTGGTAGTAGTTGTCTTGACAATCTGAAAATGGACGACAACATCTGGTAGTAGTTGTCTTGACAATCTGAAAATGGACGACAACATCTGGTAGTAGTTGTCTTGACAATCTGAAAATGGAAGACAGCATCTGGTAGTAGTTGTCTTGACAATCTGAAAATGGAAGACAACATCTGGTAGTAGTTGTCTTGACAATCTGAAAATAGAAGATAACATCTGGTAGTAATTGTCCTGACAATCTGAAAACGGAAGACAACATAACTTATTTTTCGCAACACACTTTTTCCACGCATGAGCAGAGACTGATCATGGCGAGTGACTCCTCTCTTTCGCTGTCAGCGGATTTTCATGATTCTCCTTTCACAGCACAAAGAAATGCTTCTACAGCTGCATAGTACAAAGAGCAGCACATGCCTCCGCCAAGAATGAACAAATTATGGATCCACCTTTTCAGACAGTTCACGACTGATAGCAACAACGTTTCGCCAGGGGAACTAATTCAGACAGTTCACGACTGAAAACAACACCCTTCCCTCAGGGGTACTAATTCAGACAGTTCACGACTGAAAACAACATCCTTCCCTCAGGGAACTAATTCAGACAGTTCACGACTGAAAACATCTTTCCCTCAGGGAACTAATTCAGACAGTTCACGACTGAAAACAACATCGTTCCCTCATGGAAACTAGTTTTCTGCACTGTACATGTAGTTCCCCGTGTTCATTTTTCTTATAACAGAACATGCAGACACACAAAACACAAACGTCCATATAATTAAAAATCTGTCTATATTGTGAAAATGCGGTACTTCACAGATCATTTTAAACTAGGAACAGTAAAGTCTGAACAATCTTATCAGTAATGTGTACAGAACCAGAACTCTGAACCATGATTTCATGGGATCATTCTTGAGTCACGCACTTCATTTATATAATGCTTTTGTAGATCTCGCGGGATGAATTTAAATCCACTGTCTGAACCGGATGCGTACTCCGATTCCACAACAAAACGTATTGGGTTAGTTCTCACGCCACACTTTATCTTTTGACGAAAATGATACGTAAAACTGGACCATCCGTTGTTTTGTAATCATGCTCACAGACAAGCAAACAATATGTAAATACGAAAGACCCAGGATTCTGCCAAGTTCGAACAGGTCTTGGATCTGTCCTTCGAGTCGGTTGCGGTGTGAAAACAATGTTGAATTACTGCCAGGGGACGTCATTGTTGGTGCTGACTGAAGGAATTCCTTCCCTTCCATTTTGTTAATCAGAACATGCAAAATTTGATTATGATCTCTCTCTCTCTCCTCTCTCTCTCCTCTCTCTCTCTCTCCTCTCTCTCTCCTCTCTCTCTCTCTCTCTCTCTCTCTCTTTCTCTCTCTCTCTCTCTCTCTCTCTCTCTCTCTCTCTTACACAACACACACACACACAACACACACACACACACACACACACACACACACACACACACACACACACACACACACACACACACACACACATCAATCAGTGTGACATGACAGCAGCCAGTGCACAGTGTTCCCTGTGTTGCAAGTTTTACATCCCAGTTGTCGGTATGACTGTCTCTTGTGTGGTCACTTTGACATCCCAGTTGTCGGTATAACTGTCCCCTGTGTGGTCAGTTTGACATCACAGTGGTCGGTATAACTGTCTCTTGTGTGGTCAGTTTTCACTTACCTGTACACGTGTCACCTGTGTAGCCAGTGTTACAGGGGCTACACTCTCCTGACTCTTGACTACACTGCTGATTGGGACATCCCGGGGAACAGGCTGTGGAACACTGGTCTCCGTACCATCCATCAACACACCCTGGACATATAAAACACTGAATACGACTTCTGAGCTTGAATGGAACCCCAAACAAGACAACGATAGAAAACGAATAGTAGCATAATGCTTCAGCCACAAAGAAATGCATAATGTACAACATGAAAATGTAACAATGGCATAGAAACAGTCGAATCTGTAACATGATGATGTAACAATGGCAAAGAATAGTATGACCTGTCACATTTAGACTGTAAAAGCTGGTAACGAACAGTGTAACATATAGCACAATATGTAACAATGGTAATGAGCAGTATAACCTGTCATATGATGATGTAACAATGCACAGAAGAATATGGACTGGAATATGATGATATAACAATAGCAGGGTATGAACTGGAATATGATGATATAACAATAGCAGGATGTGAACTGGAATATGATGATGTAACAATAGCAGGATGTGAACTGGAATATGATGATGTAACAATGCACAGAAGAATATAGACTGGAATATGATGATGTAACAATGCACAGAAGAATATAGAATGGAATATGATGATGTAACAATAGCAGGATATGAACTGAAATATGATGATGTAACAACGGCACAGAAAAGGGTGACCTATGACATGACGTTTCAACAATGGCAAAGAACGGTATGACTTGTAACACGATCATATAAAAATGGCACGGAACAGACTGCCCTGTAAGATGATAACGTAATAATGGCATACCGCAGTATTCTCTGTGACAGGAAGTTGTGATAAAAGCCCCTACAGAACAATCTGTTATATGGCGATATTAAAGTATGAGAGAAAAAAATCAAAAACAAGGAAAAAAAACAAGGACATGTAACACAATGGTCCAACAATGGCCAAGACCAATGTGGTCTATAACAGAATAATGAAATACTTGCAAAGAAAAAAGATTGACCACAACATAATGACGTAACAATGGACAGTAACAATATGAAGATTAGCGTAAAGATGCCACGCGGTCAAACAAGTGTTTTTCTCTCTCACTTAGCTGTCCAAACTAATGTCATTCATACTGGCGTGTTCAGAAACCCACGCTGTCAAAGAATGATATTTGTCTCTCACTTACCTGCACAAACTAATGTCATTCATATTGGCGTGTTCAGAAACCCACAGTCAGGACTCTCACTTTCAAGCATTTGAGGGAGTAGGGGAGCTAACCATGCTTCCAGGCATACAGATGACTGGGGTGATGGCCCCTTGACAGGGGACGTCATAACCGGCAGTGAACACAAAGTGAGCTCCCTCCTTTTCTGGCTCCACTTCGGACGTCATCTCCCATCCTTCCATTTGCAACTTTTGCTGGTTTACGTTCGTTCTTCAACCATGTATTATCGCAGCAGGTTCTCAGAGCCAGCTTCGACTACTGCTTCTGCACTATTCTCTCTGCAGATTCCAGAAATGATTTCTGCTGGTACGACTGCTGCTTCTGCACTATTCTCTCTGCAGATTCCAGAAATGATTTCTGCTGGTACGACTGCTGCTTCTGCTTCTGGTACGTTCTGTCGGCAGTCTCCAGAAATGATTCCTGTTGGTCATCAGCAGAAGGTTCTCTGACCTGCTTCGACTGCTGCCTCTGCACCGTTCTCTCTGCAGTCTCCAGAAATGATTCCTATCTGTACGACTACTGCCTCTGCACCGTTCTGTCTGCAGTCTCCAGAAATGATTCCTGTCTGTACGACTGCTGCTTCTGCACCGTTCTCTCTGCAGTCTCCAGAAATGATTCCTGCTGGTCATTGCCCGAAGTTCTGGAGTCGGCTTTGCCCTCCAACTTTCGACAAAGCGGTTTTTGTCTGTTGCCCCAGTCGACGCATTGATGTCAACATCTTTAGATCCTGTAGCCTGTGTCTGGTTTACATTTCAGATGAATGCAGTTGGCATTGAAAATCATTATACATGGGTATGAGGCCAAGATCCAAATCGTTCAGCTTTGCAACACGTGGTCCACCACGCTTTAGAGGACCACACGCATATTCTAATTTCCTTAAAAGTCAATAAGTTTTAATTGTCGACGTCGACAGTCGAACCAGAAGCAGAAGGAGAATGACCGCACATAACCAACTTCAGCGATGTGACCGAAACTGTTTCACATCTCTCTTTTTGACATGTCCGTATTTGCTGTTCAGGCCTACATTATGCTGACTGTGGTTTCCTATCTGTGACTTGTTGAGATTTTGCACCATGTATGCTTTTTGTGGTGGTGTTTAATCTGATTACTACTCCTTTAAAGTGCTCATAATTTTGTATTCAAGCATGTTCATACTGGTGTTCTTGTTCGAACGCTGCTTTTTGTTGGGCCTCATGTGACCATTTTTGCTTGTCAGCGTCCAGATGGAGTAAGCTTTGTTGACCAAAGACCTCTTTTCCTAGTTATGTATTGAGCCTGAAGATTTTTAAAGTTTAGGGTTGGATTTAATCTTGAATTTTGATATGCTTTGTGAAGGAATCCGGGACTATCAATCACTACTAAGTCGACCAAGGGAGACAATTAGCACGGGTCTGCTTTGTTATTTATTACGCTGCTGGCTCAGGCGGTTGTAGCTGTGAGTTCATGACCCTTAGCTTCAGGGAGCATGCTCTTTCACTCGCCTGTCCCTTGTTCTGGCCTCTGTTTGAATATGTGAGAGTGAGGGAAGAAAGTTAATTCTAAACCAGTGAACTATTGACCTCTCCACCGCTCAACATGGTATATCACTTTCCTACCTCCCCAAATGGTATCTCACTCTCCCACCTCTCCACATGGTATTTCACACCCACCTCTCCACATGGTATTTCACTCTCCCACCTCTCCACATGGTATTTCACTCTCCTACCTCTCCACATGGTATTTCACTCTCCCCACCTCTCCAAATGGTATTTCACTCTCCCACCTCTCCACATGGTATTTCACTCTCCCACCTCTCCACATGGTATTTCACTCTCCTACCTCTCCACATGGTATTTCACTCTCCTACCTCTCCACATGGTATTTCACTCTCCCACCTCTCCATTCTCCACATGGTATTTCACTCTCTCACCTCTCCAAATGGTATTTCACTCACCCACCTCTCCAAATGGTATTTCACTCTCCCACCTCTCCAAACAGTATTTCACTCTCCCACCTCTCCAAATAGTATTTCATCTCTCCCACCTCTCCACATGGTATTTCACTCACCCACCTCTCCACATGGTATTTCACTCTCCCACCTCTCCACATGGTATTTCACACTCCTACATCACAACATGGTATTTCACTCTGCCACCTCTCCACATGGTATTTCACTCTGCCACCTCTCCAAATAGTATTTCGCTCTCCCACCTCTCCAAATGGTATTTCACTCTCCCACCTCTCCAAATAGTACTTCACTCTCCCATCTCTCCAATTAGTATTTCACTCTCCCACCTCTCCACATGGTATTTCACTCTCCCACCTCTCCACATGGTATTTCACTTTCCCACCTCTCCACATGGTATTTCACTTTCCCACCTCTCCATCATGTTATTTCACTCTCCCACCTCTCCACATGGTATTTCACTCTCCCACCTCTCCAAAGAATATTTTACTCTCCCACCTCTCCACATGGTATTTTACTCTCCCACTTCCACATGGTTTTTCACTCTCCCACCTCTCCACATGGTATTTCACTTTCCACCTCTCCACATGGTATTTCACTCTCCCACCTCTCCAAATGGTATTTCACTCTCCTACCTCTCCACATGGTACTTCACTCTCCCACCTCTCCAAAGAGTATTTCACTCTCCCACCTCTCCACATGGTATTTTACTCTCCCACATCTCCACATGGTTTTTCACTCTCCCACCTCTCCATGTGGTATTTCACTCTCCCACCTCTCCACATGGTATTTTACTCTCCCACCTCTCCACATGGTATTTCACTCTCCCACCTCTCCACATGGTATTTCACTCTCCTACCTCTCCAAATGGTATTTCACTCTCCCACCTCTCCAAATGGTATTTCACTCTCCCACCTCTCCAAAGAGTATTTCACTCTCCCACCTCTCCACATGGTATTTTACTCTCCCACATCTCCACATGGTTTTTCACTCTCTCACCTCTCCATGTGGTATTTCACTCTCCCACCTCTCCACATGGTATTTCACTCTCCCACCTCTCCACATGGTATTTCACTCTCCTACCTCTCCAAAAGGTATTTCACTCTCCCACCTCTCTAAATGGTATTTCACTCTCCCACCTCTCCACATGGTATTTCACTCTCCCACCTCTACAAATGGTATTTCACTCTCCCACCTCTCCACATGGTATTTCACTCTCCCACCTCTCCACATGGTTGTTCACTCTCCCACCTCTCCAAATGGTATTTCACTCTCCCACCTCTCCAAATAGTATTTCACTCTCCCACCTCTCCACATGGTATTTCACTCTCCCACCTCTCCACATGGTATTTCACTCTCCCACCTCTCCACATGGTATTTCACTCTCCAACCTCTCCAAATGGTATTTCACTCTCCCACCTCTCCACATGGTATTTCACTCTCCCACCTCTCGAAATGGTATTTCACTCTCCAACCTCTCCAAATGGTATATCACTCTCCCGCCTGTCCGAATGGTATTACACTCTCGCACCTCTCCACATGGTATTTCACTCTCCCACCTCTCAACATGGTATTTCACTCTCCAACCTCTCCACATGGTATTTCACTCTCCCACCTCTCCACATGGTATTTCACTCTCCCACCTCTCCAAATGGTATTTCATTCTCCCACCTCTCCACATGGCATTTCACTCTCCCACCTCTCCAAATGGTATTTCACTCTCCCACCTCTCCAAATGGTATTTCACTCTCCCACATCTCCACATGGCATTTCACTCTCCCACCTCTCCAAATGGTATTTCACTCTCCCACCTCTCGAAATGGTATTTCCTTCTCCAACCTCTCCAAATAGTATTTCACTCTCCCGCCTCTCCAAATGGTATTTCACTCTCCCACCTCTCCACATGGTATTTCACTCCCACCTCTCCACATGGTATTTCACTCTCCCACCTCTCCACATGGTATTTCACTCTCCACCTCTCCACATGGTATTTCACTCTCCCACCTCTCCACATGGTATTTCACTCTCCTACCTCTCCACATGGTATTTCACTCTCCCACCTCTCCAAATGGTATTTCACTCTCCCACCTCTCCACATGGTATTTCACTCTCCCACCTCTCCACATGGTATTTCACTCTCCTACCTCTCCACATGGTATTTCACTCTCCTACCTCTCCACATGGTATTTCACTCTCCCACCTCTCCATTCTCCACATGGTATTTCACTCTCACCTCTCCAAATGGTATTTCACTCACCACCTCTCCAAATGGTATTTCACTCTCCCACCTCTCCAAACAGTATTTCCCTCTCCCACCTCTCCAAATAGTATTTCACTCTCCCACCTCTCCACATGGTATTTCACTCACCCACCTCTCCACATGGTATTTCACTCTCCCACCTCTCCACATGGTATTTCACACTCCTACATCACAACATGGTATTTCACTCTGCCACCTCTCCACATGGTATTTCACTCTGCCACCTCTCCAAATAGTATTTCGCTCTCCCACCTCTCCAAATGGTATTTCACTCTCCCACCTCTCCAAATAGTACTTCACTCTCCCATCTCTCCAATTAGTATTTCACTCTCCCACCTCTCCACATGGTATTTCACTCTCCCACCTCTCCACATGGTATTTCACTTTCCCACCTCTCCACATGGTATTTCACTTTCCCACCTCTCCACATGGTATTTCACTCTCCCACCTCTCCACATGGTATTTCACTCTCCCACCTCTCCAAAGAGTATTTTACTCTCCCACCTCTCCACATGGTATTTTACTCTCCCACATCTCCACATGGTTTTTCACTCTCCCACCTCTCCACATGGTATTTCACTTTCCCACCTCTCCACATGGTATTTCACTCTCCCACCTCTCCAAATGGTATTTCACTCTCCTACCTCTCCACATGGTATTTCACTCTCCCACCTCTCCAAAGAGTATTTCACTCTCCCACCTCTCCAATGGTATTTTACTCTCCCACATCTCCACATGGTTTTTCACTCTCCCACCTCTCCATGTGGTATTTCACTCTCCCACCTCTCCACATGGTATTTTACTCTCCCACCTCTCCACATGGTATTTCACTCTCCCACCTCTCCACATGGTATTTCACTCTCCTACCTCTCCAAATGGTATTTCACTCTCCCACCTCTCCAAATGGTATTTCACTCTCCCACCTCTCCAAAGAGTATTTCACTCTCCCACCTCTCACATGGTATTTTACTCTCCCACATCTCCACATGGTTTTTCACTCTCTCACCTCTCCATGTGGTATTTCACTCTCCCACCTCTCCACATGGTATTTCACTCTCCCACCTCTCCACATGGTATTTCACTCTCCTACCTCTCCAAAAGGTATTTCACTCTCCCACCTCTCTAAATGGTATTTCACTCTCCCACCTCTCCACATGGTATTTCACTCTCCCACCTCTACAAATGGTATTTCACTCTCCCACCTCTCCACATGGTATTTCACTCTCCCACCTCTCCACATGGTTGTTCACTCTCCCACCTCTCCAAATGGTATTTCACTCTCCCACCTCTCCAAATAGTATTTCACTCTCCCACCTCTCCACATGGTATTTCACTCTCCCACCTCTCCACATGGTATTTCACTCTCCCACCTCTCCACATGGTATTTCACTCTCCCACCTCTCGAAATGGTATTTCACTCTCCCACCTCTCCACATGGTATTTCACTCTCCCACCTCTCGAAATGGTATTTCACTCTCCAACCTCTCGAAATGTATATCACTCTCCCGCCTGTCCGAATGGTATTACACTCTCGCACCTCTCCACATGGTATTTCACTCTCCCACCTCTCAACATGGTATTTCACTCTCCAACCTCTCCACATGGTATTTCACTCTCCCACCTCTCCACATGGTATTTCACTCTCCCACCTCTCCAAATGGTATTTCATTCTCCCACCTCTCCACATGGCATTTCACTCTCCCACCTCTCCAAATGGTATTTCACTCTCCCCCTCTCCAAATGGTATTTCACTCTCCCACATCTCCACATGGCATTTCACTCTCCCACCTCTCCAAATGGTATTTCACTCTCCCACCTCTCGAAATGGTATTTCCTTCTCCAACCTCTCCAAATAGTATTTCACTCTCCCGCCTCTCCAATGGTATTTCACTCTCCCACCTCTCCACATGGTATTTCACTCTCCCACCTCTCCACATGGTATTTCACTCTCCCACCTCTCCACATGGTATTTCACTCTCCCACCTCTCCACATGGTATTTCACTCTCCCTCCTCTCCACATGGTATTTCACTCTCCCCACCTCTCCACATAGTATTTCACTCTCCCACCTCTCCACATGGTATTCAACTCTCCCACCTCTCCACATGGTATTTCACTCTCCCACCTCTCCACATGGTATTTCACTCTCCCACCTCTCCAAATAGTATTTCACTCTCCCACCTCTCCAGATGGTATTTCACTCTCCCACATCTCCACATGGTATTTCACTCTCCCACCTCTCCAAATAGTATTTCACTCTCCCACATCTCCACATGGCATTCACTCTCCCACCACTCCACATGGTATTTCACTCTCCCACCTCTCCAGATGGTATTTCACTCACCCACCTCTCCACATAGTATTTCACTCTCCACCTCTCCAAATGGTATTCCACTCTCCCTCCTCTCCACATGGTATTTCACTCTCCCACCTCTCCAAATGGTATTTCACTCTCCCAGCTCTCCAAATGGTATTTCACTCTCCCACCTCTCCACATGGTATTTCACTCCCCACTTCCCCAAGTTGTATTTCGCTCTCCCACCTCTCCACATGGTATTTCACTCTCCCACCTCTCCACATGGTATTTCACTCCCCCACCTCTCCAAACGATATTTTACTCTCCCACCTCTTCACATAGTATTTCACTCTCCCACCTCTCCACATGGTATTTCACTCTCCCACCTCTCCAAATGGTATTTCACTCTCCCACCTCTCCACATGGTATTTCACTCTCCCACCTCTCCACATGGTATTTCACTCTCCCACCTCTCCAACTGGTATTTCACTCTCCCACCTCTCCACATGGTATTTCACTCTCCCACCTCTCCACATGGTATTTCACTCTCCCACCTCTCCAAATGGTATTTCACTCTCCCACCTCTCCACATGGTATTTCACTCTCCCACCTCTCCAAATAGTATTTCACTCTCCCACCTCTCCACATGGTTTTTCACTCTCCCACCTCTCCATGTGATATTTCACTCTCCCACCTCTCCACATGGTATTTCACTCTCCCACCTCTCCAATTAATATTTCACTCTCCCACCTCTCCAAATAGTATTTCACTCTCCCACCTCTCCAAATGGTATTTCACTCTCCCACCTCTCCACATGGTATTTCACTCTCCCACCTCTCCAAATAGTATTTCACTCTCTCACCTCTCCAAATAGTATTTTACTCTCCCACCTGTCCACATGGTATTTCACTCTCCCACCTCTTCAAATAGTATTTCACTCTCCCACCTATCGAAATGGTATTTCACTCTCCCACCTCTCCAAATGGTATTTCACTCTCGCACCTCTCCACATGGTATTTCACTCTCCCACCTCTCCACATGGTATTTCACTCTCCCACCTCTCCACATGGTATTTTACTCTCCCACCTCTCCACATGGTATTTCACTCTCCCACCTCTCCACATGGTATTTCACTCCCCCACCTCTCCAAATAGTATTTCACTCTCCCACCTCTCCACATGGTTTTTCACTCTCCCACCTCTCCATGTGATATTTCACTCTCCACCTCTCCACATAGTATTTCACTCTCCACCTCTCAAAATAATATTTCACTCTCCCACCTCTCAAAATAGTATTTCGCTTTCCCACCCTCCACTTAGGTCGGAAGGTGGGGAACCGATGTTGTTTTCAGTGAAGGTGACGACGTTTTGTGGGAGGGCCGTCACTCCCAGACAGCACATGCCTGGTCAGCTCTCCTACTGTCTCACAGTGTGTGGAGGGGCCGTCACTCCCAGACAGCACAGGCCTGGTCAGCTCTCCTACTGCCTCACAGTGTGTGGAGGGGCCGTCACCCCCAGACAGCACAGGCCTGGTCAGCTCTCCTACTGCCTCACAGTGTTGTGAGACAGCGTCCTTAGTAACTACTGAACACGCCAGTAGGGATAAGGCGTTGTTTGAACAGGTAAGCTTTGTCATACAACGACTTCTTATTCCTTTTTTCTTGTTTTGTCATTAGGGATAAGGTGTTGTTGGAACAGGTAAGGTTTGTCATCAAACGACTTCTAATTCCTTTTTCTTGTGTCGCCAGTATTACACCGTAAATTAATACATATAAATAATGAAGTAACAATGATAATGTGACGTGTAACATGGCAATGTAACGATGGCAAAGAAAAAGTGATTGTTGTTACGATGGCAAAGAACAAAATTACTCGTAACATAATGACGTAACAATGACAAAAACGCTCTGACCTGTGACGTGAGACTTTTACAGTGGCAAAGAACGGTATAGACCGTGACATGAAGATATGGCCAGTGCAAAAAAAAAAAAAAAAAAAAAAAAAAAAAAAAACAAGATGCAAAGCATATAAACGTACTCCCAGTTTATCCTGAATACGCGTGAGATATTCCATAAGGAGGAAAAACCGTCTTGGACTGGTGTAACCGTTAGTAATGGCTATTCTGGTAAACATCAGCCATCATCTGTGACCTATAATGTACATACTTACAAATTTTCAGAAAGATCGGCCAAGAACTTTCTAAGATTTCCCATAAAGAAGAAAACCATTATGGGCCGTTAGTAATGGCTATAACGGTGCACTTAAACATCGGGCATCAACCGTGACCCATAATGAACATACCTACAAATTTGCAGAAATATCGGCCACGTACTTTCTGAGATATTCTATAAAGAAGAAAAACCGTTACAGCCGTTGGTAACAGCTATAACGGTAAACTAAAACATCGGGCATCATCCGTCACCCATAATGAACATACAAGCTAATTTTCACAAAGATCGGCCAAGTATATTCTGAGATATTCTATAAAGAAGAAAAAGCGTTACAGGCTGTTACAGCCGTTAGTAACTGTATAACGGTAAACTAAAACATCGGGCATCATCCGTGACCCATAGTGAACATCCTTGCTAATGTCCACAAAGATCAGCCAAGCAGTTTCTGAGATATTCCATAAAGAAAAAAAATGTTACAGGCCGTTACAGCCGTTAATAATGGCTATAACGGTAAACTAAAACATCGGGCATTATTCGTGGCCCATAATCAACACACCTGCTAATGTTAATAAAGATCAGTCAAGTACTTTCTGAGATATTTCATGAAGAAGAAAAAACGTTACAGGCCGTTACAGCCGTTAGAAACGGCATATATGATAAACTAAAACATCGGGCATTATTTGTGACCCATAATGAACATACCTACAATTTTTCAGAAAGTTCGGCCAAGTGCTTTCTGAGATAATCTATACAGAAGAAAAACCGTTACAGGCCGTTACAGCCGTTACTAACGGCGATAACAGGTAAACTAAAACATCAGGCATTATTCGTGACGCATAATGAACATATCTACATATTTACAGAAAGATTGGCCAAGTACCTATTGAGATATTCTATAAAGAAGAAAAATCGTTAAGGCCGTTACAGCCGTTAGTAACGGCTGTAACGGTAAATTAAACATCAGGCATCATCCGTGACGCATAATGAACATACCTACAAATTTTCAGAAAGATCGGCCAATTACATTTTGAGATATTCTATAAAGAAGAAAAATCGTTACAGGCCGTTACAGCCGTTAGTAACGGCTGTAACGGTAAACTAAAACATCGGGTATCATCCGTGACCCATAGTGAACATACCGACATACATTCAGAAAGATCGGCCAAGTACTTTTTGAGATATTCTATAAAGAAGGAAAACCGTTACAGGTCGTTACAGCCGTTAGTAACGGCTACAACGGGGTAAACTAAAATGTCGGACATCATCCGTGACCCATAATGAACATACCTGCTAATTTTCACAAAGATCGGCCAAGTATTTTCTGAGATATTCCATAAAGAAGAAAAGGCGTTACAGGCCGTTACACCCGTTAGTAACGGCTGTAACGGTAAACTAAAACATCGGGCATCATCCGTGACCCATAGTGAACATATCTATAAATTTTCAGAAAGATCAGCTTAGTACTTTTTTTTAGATATTCTATAAAGAAGGAAAACCGTTACAAGCTGTTACTGCCGTTAATAACTGCTGTAACGAGGTAAACTAAAACATCGGGCATCATCTGTGACCCATAATGAACATACCTGCTATTTTTCGCAAAGATCAGCCAAGTACGTTCTGAGATATTCCATGGAGAAGAAAAACCGTTACAGGCGGTTACAGCCGTTAGTCAGTAAACTAAAACGTCGGGCATCATCCTTGGCCCATAGTGAATATACCTACATTTTTTTATAGAAAGATCGGCCCAGTAGTTTCGTCTGGAGCGAGTGGAACACATTTTGACCACGGACACACAGACACACAGACACACACACACAGACCACACACACAACACACACACACACACACACACACACACAACACACACACACACACACACACACACACACACACACACACACACACACACACACACAACAGCAATTTCTTCGTTCCCATTCTAAAGTACTCCCTGTTCTTTAAGAACAGGGAGTACAACAATGTGTTGGTAAAAATATTATAACAATGGCCAAAAATGTAACCAGTAAAATGATAATGTAGCAATGGCAAAGAAGGTACGATGTTTAACATGATAACGTAGCCATGGCAATGGACAGTGTGACATTTATGATAATGATGATAACAATAATAATATAACAGAATTGATAATGATAATGATACCGTTATTAATAGTGATAACCAGAAGAAAGAGATGGCGAACGATTACAACAGAATGTGGAGTGTTCTATCCGAAAAGAATTCAGGTTGCCGTCAAAGTAAACTAGGTACGTAAGACATTTGGCAGTTTGCTATCTGAAAAACCTGTACGCCCATTAACACACACACACACACACACACACACACACACACACACACACACACACACACACACACACACACACACACACACACACACAGGCGCGCGCGCGCGCGTGCCTCCAGTTTATATCTCCAATGATCATTCCATCTCTTTGGCCTGGTGTTTATACATGTACATGTGGACTTATGAACATGTGTTCGTTGTGGAATCGTCAATCAAAAATAAATAGTGTCTTTCGTTGTGAGCATCCTTTCTTCACTCACCACCATAACATTCCAGAACTCTTTCACTCACCGCTATAACATTCTGCAGAACTCTTTCACTCACCGCCATAACATTCTGCAGAACTCTGGTCACAGAAGTTTTTGCCAGGTCCCTGACCACAGTTCTCACTGCAGTCCGAATCACAGGATGACCCGTGCTTGCCCGCTGGACACTGACTGACTCCATCAGGCACTGTGTATGATATTAAACACATTGCTGCCTTTTTAACCACTATAATCAAATCAGACCTTGGACGTAAAGGTGACAGTAAAGGCGGAATAGTGAGGGCATGGGGGAGGGAAAAGTGGATAAAGAATGCTCGCACAAATGCGTGCACGCACTGAGAGAGAGAGAGAGAGAGAGAGAGAGAGAGAGAGAGAGAGAGAGAGAGAGAGAGAGAGAGAGAGAGAGAGAGAGAGAGAGAGAGACAGACAGACAGACAGACAGACAGACAGACAGACAGACGGACAGACACACAGACACACACCCAGACAGACAGACAACATTGTGGGGTCGTGCAGCAACGTTTGCTGCGGTGGCGCACTTAACTGCAGAATGTGTGAAGTATCATTCAGTGAGGGTTACTTTTCATTAACTGCAGAATGTGTGAAGTATCATTCAGTGAGGGTTACTTTTCATTAACTGCAGAATGTGTGAAGTATCATTCAGTGAGGGTTACTTTTTTATTAACTGCAGAATGTGTAAAGTATCATTCAGTGAGGGTTACTTTTCATTTCTAACTGCAGAATGTGTAAAGTATCATTCAGTGAGGGTTACTTTTCATTTCTAACTGCAGAATGTGTAAAGTATCATTCAAGTGATGGTTGCTTTCATTAACCGCAGAATGTGTAAAGTATCATTCAAGTGATGGTTACTTTTCATTAACTGCAGAATGGGTAAAGTATCATTCAAGTGATGGTCACTTTTCATTTCTAACTTCAGAACGTGCAAAGTATCATTCAAGTGATGGTCACTGTTCATTTCTAACTGCAGAATGTGTGACGTATCATTCAAGTGATGGTCACTTTTCATTTCTAAAAGATGCACTGACGCCTACAGCTGTATACAGTCATGACAGAAAATGTGCGTCAAGCAGAGACCTGAAGTGTGTGTGTTGTGTGTGTGTGTGTGTGTGTGGTGTGTGTGTGTGTGTGTGTGTGTGTGTGTGTGTGTGTGTGTGTGTGTGTGTGTGTGTGTGTGTGAGTGTGAGTGTGAGCGTGTGTGTGTGTGTGTGTTGTGTGTGTGTGTGTGTGTGTGTGTGTGTGTGTGTGTGGTGTGAGAGAGAGAGACAGGAGAGAGAGAGAGAGAGAGAGAGAGAGAGAGAGTGTGTGTGTGTGTGTGTGTGTGTGTGTGTGTGTGTGTGTGTGTGTGTGTGTGTGTGTGTGTGTGTGTGTGGTGTGGTGTGTGTGTGTGTGTGTGTGTGTGGCTACGTAATTCGCTGGTCACCTTCCTTGTGTTCGGTGCCTTACCACCCCACACTTCACCTGCAGGCCAACGACGACTGTACATACCACCCCACACTTCACCTGCAGGCCACGACGACTGTACATACCACCCCACACTTCACCTGCAGGCCAACGACGATTTTAAACACGACCCCACACTTCACCTGCAGTCCAACGACGACTGTAAATACCACCTCACACTTCACCTGCAGGCCAACGACGACTGTAAATACCACCCCACACTTCACCTGCAGGCCCGACAGGCAAAAGAAAGGCGGAGATGATTTAGAGTTGATGACGGACCAACTGTATTCTGTTACTCTCTCAACATAAAGGGAGATGATTTAGCGTTGATGACAGACCAGCTGTATTCTGTTACTCTCTCAACATAAAGGGAAATGATTTATAGTTGATGACGGACCAACTGTACTCTGTTACTCTCTCAACATAAAGGGAGATGATTTAGAATTGATGACGGACCAGCTGTATTCTGTTACTCTCTCAACATAGAGGGAGATAATTTAAAGCTGATGACGGACAATACTTTACTCTCTCAATATAACAGATTTTCGGCTTAAAGTATGGGCTGCTCTGCTTCAGAGGAACTTGCAGTAGTACAACACTGTCCGGTTTTTGTTTTTCTGCGTGGGTATCAAACTGCATTTCAGATGGACCGAGTTTTACCAAGGACAGCTCATCCTGTTGCAGTTGTTATTATTGTTGTTGTTGTTGTTGCTGCTGCTGTCGTTGTTGTTGTTGTTGTTGTTGTTGTTGTTGTTGTGTTGTGGTTTGTATGTTTGTTGGTTTGTTTCAAGTACTCTGGATCAATAGCGTAGGCGGGACCACTGTTTATCGTTTCATCCAAGAGATTTGTAGACTGAAGGTCTAGAACAAAGAGATAAAACCTAAATCTACCATACCGCATTTGAATGGAGGATCTGGATATCTTCCCATGAGAGAACAGAGAAATGTTCATTCTAACTCACCCGCCTAAAACTAGTTAAAACTAGTTTCAGGCGGGTGACCTTAGAATGAACATTTCTCTGTTCTCTGACAAGTAAGGCTTTAACAATGAATTAAAAACCCCATCCCTCTCCACATCTTTAAAGACAGAAATTTCAAATATCATTGTGAACGTGTCTCCTAATTTTCTGCTTGGAAAGAACTGTAATTTTGTAGAAGCTTTTTTACAACTGTTTCTTTTCTGTGGAGGATGTACTGCTTTTTCCCATACGGCGTTATTTCAATTTCTTTCCGGCTATTGTCGTCCGGCATAAGACTTACATGTAAAGGGCCAGAGTTGAATGCTTTTCTGAAACTTTTTTGACGGCTAAAATATGTAAATGGGCTTATGAATTCAAATTTTATTTCCCATTCTAAATATGGTTCTAAGTGCCATTTGAGGTCAGGCTTTCGAACTATTTTATATTCATACTGGCCAGCATTATTTGCTTCTAGATTGCGCAGCTGTTCTAGTTTAGGAAACTTTTTGGTGTCGCCAACCTGTTTGCGTTTATAATCACCATCTTTAGTGTACTCAAAACCATACAAAGCGCCTATCTCACCGTTCTGTTCAAAGTCCGCAACATCTGCAAGGTCTTTTAATTCTAAAGTTATACACCTTACAGGCGCTAATGTAACTCCGGATTCTTCTGGCCACGCGACATTTTTAGTACAGTTTATTATTTTATTTCCAAAACAATGTGTAGGTTATCGCATTTCAAACTTTCCCTGCTTTGTCTGCAATTTTTATATTAAACGATCCAACCCTCCCACAAACTAATCTTTTAAACTGTAAATTAGGGAATTGTATAATTTCATAATCGCAATATGCAGCTTTCCCCGCCGGTAAAGCTCTTAAAACATTTGAGGGCCTTCCATCATATAAGTTTTCATCAGTGCTCAGCTCATCTAAATGAACATAAAGTAATGAATGTAATGCAAGATCGAGCGGATTTTCCCCCTTAAAAGTAGTTTTGTTTGGCGCAACAACAAATCTTTTAGTGACCTGAGTGTCAACTTTAAAGCCTAACATTTTAGCTAGCTCTTTATCAAATAAGTAATCTGCTTTTTGAGGTTCGAATGTTAATATTGTTTTTAGATTTGCATTGTTAAGTTTGAGAGTAATGCTGAATTTACTCATTGCTTCTTTTAGTGAGCAAAACCCGTAATAACCATCAGGTATTGTTAACTGGTTAGCTTTGAGCCCCACAACTTTTGTAATCTTATTATTCCCCTTGGTTTCGCTTATATTAAACCCTTCGACTTTGTAAAATATTTCATGGAGCGCGACCGTTTTGGCCCCGCAATTGTTATCAATAGCATGTTCTAAAAACGAAGGACTGTCTTGGGTTGTTATTGTTACAAACATTTTTTAAAACAAAATAAAATGAGTGCATTCAAATATACTGATGCAAAATATTCTGTTGGGCCGCACTACAATCTTAAAAATTAGCAACTGATACTCTTGACATTGCTGTGACCCAGACTGCCTCTTTTCATAAAAAGGTGAGTACTCCATTGAAGAGCTATCTTAACCCCCCTATTGAAAACGACCACATCAAGAAAGCGTGGTTTAGTCATCCGATGCAGTTTTATCAGAACCAGTTAAACTTTGCTGTGTTTTGCGCATCAACTGGGTGTGGAGTGTCGTATGCTGATCATTTAAATCACCATGATCCTTTGGTGAGGTCAGTGTACAGATTTCATTTCTATTACACCTTCAGACGTATTTTGTCTGAACTGCAAGCGCCATTACCAAATGACAAACCGTTTAATCCATTCAGCAACAGAATAGACATGAAGGCTTTTGAAAGGATCTGTAACGAATTCAATATTAACATCAAGACAGACTTTAGACAAAAGTTGGATCTTAATCATGGCCTAGGCGACCTTTATTTTCGGGGCACGCACAGAAAGTATAACTATGACTGGCATCCTCCTTTCAAAACTTTCTTTTTGGCCCAACTGTTC
This sequence comes from Conus ventricosus, assembly GCA_018398815.1. Taxonomy (NCBI): domain Eukaryota; kingdom Metazoa; phylum Mollusca; class Gastropoda; order Neogastropoda; family Conidae; genus Conus; species Conus ventricosus. The sequence goes on along the minus strand of JAFLJL010014656.1, from coordinate 59,627 downwards.
AGCCCGGGTCCCTACAGCAAGAGCATAAAACAGCATGGACAACATTTATCTTAGACACTTCTAGGGCCTAACTAGAGCGGGAATAGAACGAATAAACGACTCTATTCGTACTTACGTTTGGTGTTTGCTAGGTTCGCAAGCACAGGCGAGATCGAGCATAACTGATCTTTCTACTGGCTTTGACGCACAAAAACAATACTTAGCAAATTTAGAGGACGCCATTAATTCTACAGTTGATTTACCTTCAAGTATTCAAAGGTACCAACATGTTCTACAATACGCAAGATAGAAAGTAGCCTTTGCTGTTGGCACTGGTTTATACATGCTGCCTTCTGACCTCAGACTCCGATAGGTACAATACATAAACTATAATAATGAAATTCTTTATAGAAGGCAATGAAACAGAAGGTAGGGAATAAACGACCCATAAATTCTGAGCAGTCATATTACAAACAAAGAAAGAAACACCAAGATAAAGTCATCCACTCCCGAAGTCCAAACACCCCAAAGTCATTGAAGACTCAGCAAGCTTGGCGGACTTGTTCGCGATGACCATGAATATGAAAAGACAGCGCTTGTTCGTGGGATTAACTGGATAGGACTTACTTTGGTCTATATTTACTAAATTAGTAACCCCAACTATTACAAGAATAATGTCATAAGTGCTCGGCCATAAAGCAACTACTTTGCGATGCCAGTAGGACCAAAAGCCAGCTGACAATACTCCCCAAATATTCCTGGTAGAGTTTACGGCTTTTACCAGCTTAATTTTTTTATAAATTCGCAAGATGATCCAAGGCTGTTTTTTTACCCATGATTTATCAGGTGGTGATGGGGGCGATGGTGGTGGAGGCACTGAAACTTTGACCACCGCCCGGCTGTATAGCCAAAACCAGTGTGCTTATTGCAAATCCGAAGGCTGTTATAACGCTAGCTAATGTGACTCTTGCTCTCTAAAACAGCGTTCGTATTCCGTTCTGCTATGCGTTGTGTCTTCATATAAAATTTTCCGGATAGTTTCTCTTATTTCTATTCACTTGAGTTCTTAATTGCTCGGTTAGTCGTCAGCGCTTTAGTATGCGATCTCTCTGTTCAAGATCTTTTAGTCTTTGGGTTATTCTTTCTTTAATATCAAGGCCCTAAGTTGGCGTCATCCAGCACTCAACGAGTTTTTCTTTTTCTCTTTTTATTGCCCATCTAGTTCACTAGTTTTGCTAAGATTGTTTGTTATTGCTCTGATGCTTCTCAATGATGATCAAGGGGCGCTATTTCTCCGCATGTGTAGGCGGTAGCGGTTGTAGTCGTGTAAAGGTCTTTAATGCTGTTTCTTCTGAAACAACTGGTTTCTGCTCTATTGCATTTATTAGTTTAGTTGCCGATTAATTTCATTCTTTAAGTTACATGTTTTGTAATTTGTTAAGCTGTTGCGGAGTTCTTGCAGTGTGTTTTGCAGTTTCGCAACTGCAGCCTTATCTATTTTGGTTTAGAAATGCAAGGCGATTTTGAATATTTCACATGAGTATTGTCTCATTGTTCTATTGGCTAAAAACTTTGAGGGGTCTGGTTTAGTTGTAAGCGAACAGTTGTTCCTTGGTCGTTTTTTACAGACCAAATGACCAATCTTCTAATTCAAATAATCATTTGGGTCTATAAATTCGGGGGGTTCTTGAAGGCCTAAACTTTTGTAAACATGCTCGACCGTACTTTCGTTCTCTTCACGCCGATTGAGATCATTGAGCGATGCGTGTTTAAAGGGATCATTTCATCTCATGTCGTCTCCCCGATAAAAAACCTCATATCTTCTTCAGCTTCAATTCCTGCATGTTTTAAATAATTAACTTTTTATTTTGCTTCATTAAAAAAATGTCACAAGAATATGGCTCGATTCTTTACCGCATAGAAGCCTGAAAAAGCCCCTTGGCGTGAAGGGAAATAAACGGATTCATTCTGTTCCAAATATCCGATCTACAATTGATGCGGATCAATTTCTACTGTCAAATTTCCAAACTTAGGGGAGCGGATGATTGAATGTGCCAGGACGCTGCGCGACTTACTTTCAAATAGAACTCGCTTCAACAACAGATCCAAACAGGACAGTTGTCCAGAATTTGGGACGGGCAATCGTTAAGGAAAATTCTTATAAAAATTGAGGGGCAGAATATTTTCTTTACACTATGCAGACATATTTTTACCTATTCTGATCTATGGGCATAACCGGAATGAAAGGATGATTTGCGTTCAAGGAATCGAAAATGGATGACAGCCACTAAAACATAGAAATAGGCGCCGCAGATACTAAAAGACGGGTAAAAAGGTTTGCAGCTGTTAAATTTTTGCGTATGGAAAATCGCTTTTCCATCCCCTTAGATTTTGAGTATGTTAAAGCGCAATGCAGCGACCGTACTTTCAAGGAGCGTTAAGACTGAGATTGTCATATGAACTAATTTTACATGACTTACAATAGCGTTATCAAATCCTCCGACACCGAAGCAAAGTACAGCATTTCGCATCTCGTGAGAGTTTGACGTTGTTAGCAACCCGTACTTAGCAGAGCTGATTGAGCAACAATATCAAGAGAAAATTAGCAATTATTACGGAAAGAGTGATTAATCATACAAAATATCCCAGAAGCAGGGCAGACACACTATGGAATTTTAGTTTTAGCGTCGCAGCAAGATCTCTTAAAGTATTTTTATTGCTCTGCGAAGATGAAGAACGTTCAAAAGAGGAAGTGGAAAAGTTTTATATCCTAAATAACAAAGTACAATGTTCAATTGAGGGTGTCCTAACAAAATTTACGCTAGCGGCTTAAACCCTTATCAGCATTTTGATGAAATAAGAAAAACTGTTTGGAGGGCGGGAGGTGTAGACATCAACAGTGACCTTTGGGTCTAAAGATTTTACATCTTCACAATGTTAGGCTTGATGAATATTTAACAACAAAATACGGTTTATGGATTGACCTAAGGTCAAAGAGGATAATCGAGTTTGCGCCCCCCCCCCCCCCCCCCCCGGAAGGCGGGAAGAACTGTGGAGAGACGTAATACTATTCAAATTATAAGAAGACGAAGCCGATATTAACCGCTTAATGTACATTTGTTTTTAATATATGATGGCAGCTGACTATTAAAGAAAAACGATTAGAAGATATACAATACTAAATTTTTTTATTTATAAAGATGTCTGTTCAGGTTTTTTATCTAAATGTGCCTACAGCGCCGTCAAGAGAGAGATAGTAGAAAACCCTGGCATAAAAACCTCAGATTAACCAAAATTACACAAAATGCAGGCAAGTACTAGAGCAAGGCTTTCAAAATACAGCAAAACAATACGAAAGGTTGTATTCTGCGTCCTTTATTGCTGTTACATATGTTAATATGGCGCATCGACTATTAGTGCTCTATCAGCCGGAACAAGTTTTGGTCTCTTAGCAACGGGCATAGGGCGTACCCGAGTTTACCTCTAGGAGTTTGTTCTTTAGCTCCTGGGTCTGTGGTTCATTAGCTGTAAGTGGGCTGGCAAAAAAACAAAACTAAACTCCAAAAGCACAACAGCTATGGTCAACTAATAACGGCTAACTTAGTTCGTTTTAAATGACAATAAATTAAAGCACTAGTGACTCAAACATCACGGATGTAAGATTTAGTCGTTACAGGGATTGATGTCTACAAAAGACAAAGTTTGATCTTCAAAGAAAAGGCGAGGACAATTTTTTTCACAGCAGACGCGAGCAGATAAAAAAAAGAATGCTTAAAAAAAGTAAACGAGACATTAAACTCTGTTTTTAACAGCTCACAGTACCAAACACGAAGGGTCTGTTTTATCTTTTGTTTATGAGTCCAAGCACAAAAAAGACCGTTGTAATTGATTCTGATTAAGTATTTTTTTTATTTTAAATAAATTTTTGAGTTAGAAAAGCACCTCAACATGGCTAGATATTGAAGGACCAGACGAAGTGTTTGAGGAATGTTGAGGAGATAGCGTTTATCAAGAGCATGAATTGGATATTGATTTAGAAGTATTAATCCAACAAACGTACAGGCAGCGTTGATTCATGCAATTTCTCAAGTTCTGGGTAAAACTAACAATAGACCCGCCAGTAAAGTAATGTTAGCTGTTTTAATGATATGTAAACAATAATGACAAGAAAATTAGAAGTCTGGGGTCTCACTAAACAACAGGACTATTCTTTCTCATAAACGACTTAACACCGGTTGGCCACACGAACTGCTTGCACCGTTGACGCTGCGCTGAAGAAGCCAAAATGAGAGGCTCTGGTTGGTCCGAGGCGAATTTTAGGATCCAGATTAAAACAGGCTAAGTATGCACCGATTTTTGGCAAGTCTTACATTCCGCTGCCTCGAGGTGGTAGCGGAAAGAGCAGTTCTAAACATAAAGAATTCAGAACAACAAATGTTTTATGTGGTGTGTTCTCGCAAGGCTGCATTATATCCGCAAAACGCAGAGAGAAGTATCTACTATCACCCGTACATCATGATCTTAACTTTAGTGGGGTGTCCTCCTTTCCTGTTAGTGTAGACCAAATTGCATCAGTTGAAGAGCAAAAACAAACCAATAACTGTCAATATTACACAGGGATGAGGGAAACAAAATCTACAGCGATTAAAGTGTCCAAGACAGTCCAACGATGGCGAAACAGACAAAAAACATGTTGACTTACTACTGATGCTTTCGGCCAGCGGGTGGCTACCGCTTACACATTGATTGAACAATGGTAAACTAATGCAGCATGCTTCTAAGGAATGGGCATAACACGGAATTCTGCAGAAAATGGTTTAACAAGAATGCCCTCTGTTCAAGCCGAAGCGATCATAAGAAAACATTGTATCGGCCCAGTTGACTGTTATACAGACACTAAATTACGGCCCCCACCTAGGATCTAAAGTTAGTTTAAGAATGGAAAAAAACTGCTAACATTCTCCATACGTAGTTTACGAGATTCGAGTCGCTTATTGCTTCATTATGAAGGGCCAGCGCACAAAAAACTTCGAAAAACAGTTCTTAATGGAGTATCATCAGATCTGTTTCATTTGCTTTTATCATGTCAGTCGGATGGTGACGCCATTCGAAACCAGAAATTGTATAGAGGGCCAGATGCTGCAAAAATACTTTTAGAACGGCATGCAGCAAGTGCGTAATAACTGTTCTAATAATCTAAACTTATCTGCAATCATAATGACGCCTGAGACAACAACAGTATGACTCAGCCACACATTGTTGGATTTGTGGTTAGAAATCAGTGAGAAGCCAATCCAACAGGTGGGGCCTTAGCGGCCAGGGGTAAGAGAACCATGGTCTCATTAGCGGAAAGTTCAGGGAGCAGCGCCACAGTAAATGCAATCTTCAACTAAAGTTGAACCAAGAAGAATGGATGCTGCCTGTATCTTTCATAACTTGCGAGGTTAGACTCTCATCTTCTAATGAAAGCAAGTGCCCCCGGCTGCTTCCAGGGTGACGTGCATTGACAGTCATCAGAAAAGTACATGTGCTTTAATCTGAATTAACATGTCTTTCTACGACTTATGCAAACACATGATGTGGCTCATTAGAGGCATGGCTGTCCTTAGTCCTGCCCAATAACGGAAGAATATTATTGGACTCACTCTTGTTAGAAAGGGTGTTTACCCTTATGAAACATTGAACAGTTGGGAAAGGTTTGATGAAGATACACTTCCACTAAAGGCGCGTTTCTTTTCTAGTCTTAGAGGGATAGGACAACAGTGACTCTGATTACCAGCATGCTCAGATGCGTGGCAGGTTAGAGTGTTAAAACGATGGGAGACTATCATGATCCTACTTGATGGGCCGATGTATGTTTGTGGCGGATATTTTGGAAAACTTATAGAAATACCTGCATGAAACATTATAGCCTGGATCCTGGCATTACATTTCTGCGCCCGGAATGAGTTGGGATGCTTTCTTAAAGTTTACTGGAGTACAGAATGAATTTATAGTCAGATTTACCAATGATTCAGAGATTTGAAACGGAATATGCGTGGAGGAATTAGTATGGCGTCGCATCATTACTGTAAGCAAAAACCAATACTTGGACGACTATGATCAAGTAAAAAGGTCTAACTACTCATTATTTAGATGCAAACAATCTGTTACGGATGGGCAATGGCGCAAAATCAAAACTTCGTTACGCAAACTTTAAAATGTACACAGGCGGCGATCGAATAATATTCAAAAGGCATTAAAGTGGTTGGGCAAGTTTAACGCCTGATAAACAGCGTGGAGATACATTCTAGAGTTGATTTAGAATATCCTCATGAACTGCTGACCTGCATAAAGACGATCCCATTAGCAGCAGAAAGTCTAAAAAAATGGATTCCAAAGAGAGCCGCCCTAAATCGTGTGCATAATCTTCGAGGCAAAAAAAAATTTATGTCTGTCATTACAGACTTCTACAATTTTATTTAAGACATGGGTTGAAGTTGACAGCAGTTATCGCATATTGCTTTTGATCAAGAACAGTTCATGAAACCATACATCATGAAGAACACTGATCTCAGAACTAAATCCACAGATGCTCAGAAAAAGACTTTTTCAAGCTGATGAACAACAGCTGTTTTGGAAAGACTATGGAGAATCCGCACAAGCGCAAAGATGTCAGATTAGTCCCAAGAGAACGAAGCAATTAAGCTAACTTCAAAACCTAATTATCAGGACTTCAGAAAATTTCATGATCAGCTTTTTGGCATATGATGAAAAAAAAGAAAGTCAAATTAGACAAACCTGTATTTATTGGGTTTACTGTTTTAGAATTATCAAAGCTTTGATGTTAGAGTTTCTTTATGACTACTTTAAGCCTCGTATCCTGAGTCCAGAGTACTTTACACAGATACAGACAGTTTTGTTATAGATATTCCTACTGAAGATATTATAAAGACATGGAAACGAAGTAGCTAAAGGAGCGAGCGGATGGTATGGACACGTCCAATTATCCTAAAAATTCGCCTTTACATTCAATTACTAACAAGAAGGTTTTAGGAAAGATGAAGGATGAATTATCTGGAAAGGTGATCAAGGAGTATGTGGGGTTAAGGTCAAAAATGTACAGTATTTCGAGCAGGAGAAAATCATTAAGAAAGCAAAGGGAATATCTCGCAGTGTTGTGCAGTCAAACATATCACTGACAACTACAAAGAAGCATTGTTTGGCAATAAGACTTTTCATCATGACAACGTAAAACTGCGATCTAATCTACATGAGATCAACACAACAGTTGTAACAAAGAAGTCATTAGATAGAACAAACACAAAACGTGTGTTTGTTAATCCAGAGTTTTCATATGCATATGGTCATTATAGAACCGTAAAATAATTAAAGCGGAACTGTGTCTGGTGGGATTATCTGCAGTTCTTCCTTCACAAAGATCTTTGAGGAGCTGGTTGTTTTGTTGTGCCAGTTTCTCGTAAATAATACACGGGCGGATTCATCTTTACAATTCTTTTTATTTCATATGGATCAACACTCCAAACTGGATCTGTTGCCCTGATGCGAGTGTCCCCTTCTGCTTCCCCCGGTAAATAAAGGTACCTTACTTTTAAACCAAACGGTAATAGTTTGCCGGATGAAGACTCTCCTTCAGCAACATTTATTGTTTTTCTTTTGATTGCTTGTACTGGCTTTAGCCCTTTAAATTCTTCATTATTCATTGCGCGCAAAACTGAGGGCAGTCTTCTAACCATTCTGTGTTGCAAGAATTGCCAATCAGCTCTCTGTGATACTGGTAGGGAGAAAAGTCTTTCAGCTAACTGTTTGTTAAAGTTTTCAACTAAAGCCTGTGATCTGTGAACTCCTGGAATGCTCTTTTAATGGTAACTCTATGTTTTAACAATAATTGATTCACTTGCCCTTTAATTCTTTTCCATCATCGACTTGAATCATGCGAGGATAAGTTAAAGGGCCTCGTTGATATATCAGCTGTATGGCAACAGCAACAGCCAGAAGCACTCTTTTGTGTTAATGGTTCTGCATCTTTGTATCTTGAAGCTATGTCAATGACTGTGAGTGCGTACTTAAATCTTTTTCGTCTAATCCTATCAGAGGGTAAATATAGAAGATCCATTTGATGGGTGTCGTTTGGAGTTGTATTGACAAAGTGTGGTCTCTGTATTCGTCTAGGTGCAGGTAAATAAATTTGCCAAATCGCTTGTTTAGATAACCATTCTTTTGCTGTTTGTTCACTGACTCCAGCTGCTTGGCTTAGCTTTTTAATTGCTGCGATTCCCTTCCAATATCCTTTGGGCGAATAATAGATTTTGTTCATTTTTTATTCAGCCAATATTATGCGCAACAAAATACACAACGGCCATACTAACGACAATAAACCCGATTTCTTGCATCTTTTGTTTTTCTGATGGTTGATAAAAGTCACTGAATTTTGGTGGGGGCAATGCTCGATTGGTTTGCCTGTTACAAGATAATATTGTTTTATTGCTTGATCAACATTTTTAAATGTGTAAGCTGCATGCCCCTGTTTTTTCAGTGTGTCATTAATAAATCTAACTGCTCAAGTCTCTGCTTTTCATAGGCGTCTTGTGCAGCTGCTAGTTGCTCCATAGCTTTGTTATGTCTTTTTCTCTCGCCGTCACCCCCAGTTTACTAATGCGAAATTACTTCCGCTATAAAGCAAGCGCATTCACCACAGCGCCGCCTATCATTATTGTGAGTGAAGCCATTTTTTTATAAATGTATTTTTTCTTACATATTTATATTGTTGGAATTATTCCTTGCTTGACTAGAAAATCTTTCGTAGCAACGAAGCTGCAATGATAGCAATCAGCTTTGCTGAATCCTCAAAGTCTAGTTTGCCAAGATCTGCTGGTTTAATTCTTAACAGGCTTTTACCAAGCATTGAGTATCCTACCTTAGACCTCCAATAACAGCAGAATGGTATACAAGGTTGGTAACAGTTTTTTCGGTGCTCATTTTTTAGAAAATAAAATAATTTATAATTATTAAAAAACATGAACAGTGATGATCTACTACAGCTACAAGGGGGCCTAAACCTTCCTGAATTATGAATGACCAAGTTGATGACCAAGCTATTATGCCCAAAAGGAGAGGCTGTATTCTTTGGCAGATGTGGAAAAACAAAACGTTCCTCGGAACTGAATTCAGCATTGAACAGATTCAACAGATGTCGCCACAAGACATTTTAAAGTATCATAACAGGTATGAAGCGCAGCTGGGGTCTAGAATGGTGAAAAGTGTGGGGCAAACGGTTCTTAGTTTGTACACTAACTAGTCAGTAGATTTGCTCCCATTGATTCTGAACAAGATCTTACGTATGATTTAACGCAAGATCCGGTTTTAACAAAGTCATTAGAGTCTCTAGGATGTGATCTATACTACAGATTTGGAACATTGTTATCGCCATTAATCATGGGATTAATAACTTTTAATCATATAGATTTTGTTTCCCTTCAAAATGAACGAGCTGGGAAAATCAGCAGAATCAGAAAACACTGAATCAGGTGGAGAAAGTAACCAAGCCAGAAAATCAGCAGAAAACGCTGAATCAGGTGGAGACCAGTGAAAAGCATCCTCATCCTGGACGTGTTTAAAGCAGGAAAAAAATTAGCAGGTGGAACAGACAAAAAAATTAATGTTACAGAATATAACTCATCATGAAAACATAACACCGCCAGCGCCAGAACAAGTTGATTCAATGCCCGCTATAAAAAACTCCATGTGATTCAAGGGCGCAAAGTCTTCATGGTATATTGAACTTAAAACTGTTGCCATTTTTGGCGCCATTGCTGCTGTTGGGGGCAGTTATTCGGTTATAAAATATATAACCAATGGCAACAAAAACAAAAGCAATCAAAAAAATCTGAACACATAAATACAGAAAAAGACAACTGCACGCCAAAACCGCCACAACAAAAGATCATTTTGATCCATTTATAATGCAATAATATTTTAAAAATTTTTAATAAAATAGATCATGGCGTATTATAAAATGATAAAGTCAATAAATAAAGACATGGAGTCTATAAAAGACATTTCCATAGACCAGAATTGTAATCAATGTGGCTGTTAGGATGTAAAAACTTCATTAAGATCTATGCAGAGAACGCTGAGCAAGACATTCTCAACGATGACACGTTTTTTGAGGCGTGTGTGTACTATATTAGGCATTTACTATTTAAGATAAAAACATAGCTTGTATTTTTTGATATTATAAGATAACTTGAATAAAAACTTGGTTGTACTTAAAGGATGACTTAGTTATGATCTTGAGGTGACTTAATCAAGAACTTAGAAGTTACTTGATCAAGACTTATTAGGAACTTGAAGTACTTAATTAAAAACTTAATTAAGAACTTGGGGTGACTTAATTAAAAACTTAATTAAGAACTTGGGGCGACTTGGGGGTAGGAGTGTGTGTGGGGTACACAGGGGGGTGGGGTGGGAGGACGTGCGTGCGTGGGGTGGGGGTGTGGGGTGGGGGTGTGCATGCGTGGGTGGGGGTGTGCATGCGTGGGTGGGGTGTGTGGGGTGGGGGGTGTGCATGCGTGGGTGGGGGTGTGGGGTGGGGGGTGTGCATGCGTGGGTGGGGGTGAGCAGGAGTTACCTCCCTTAGTGTCCGCACATAGCAAGTACAGGCAGTACTGCAGCCCTCTTGCTGCTATAAATAGGCGTTCACCGCATGAACGGTTATTTATAGCAAGGCGGATTTTACTGCAGCCCTCTTGCTACTAAAATAAGGCGTTCACGGCATGAACGGCTATTTATAGTAGCAGTCAGCAAGGCTAATTTTACTGCAGTCCTCTTGCTACGAAAATAAGGCGTTCACAGCATGAACGGCTATTTATAGTAGCAGTCAGCAAGGCTGACTTCACCGCAGGTTGCCTCCCACAACAAAGAGTTTCATTATACTTTCCTTCTCGCACAAAAAAGTTTATACCACACCCCTCCTCTTTTTTCTGCATCAGTTTTCTTGCATATAAGTCATCAATATTCATGTGCGTTCGTAAAAATGAACGCCATGTCTCAGTTGGTTTTGATCTTTGAAACATTGTTTGCGCCTTTTCAAGGCAGTGACCCATAATCAGAGCATGATGGATAGTTTTTCTTTCGCCAAGTTTTAGTAAAAATGGAATCATTTCGTCAACAGTCGAAAGATTATCAAAGCCATCAACATCTCTTTCAGTAATATTGCCCAAATCTCTTTCTAAATCTCTTTGTGGAACCAACAAGCTTTCAAGGTAGCTGTTGTAGTTCATCAATGGTTAGTTCTCGTTTTTCTTTCACCCCACCTTCCAAAAACGCAATACTGCTCTTTGGCTTACAAGGTAAAAAACAGCGCTCACCTAGTTTTCTTTTGTTTATATACTCCATCATAAGCTTGTAGTATTGCATATGATCCTCCATAACAAGAAGTTGTTCCTCTGTAAACAAAGCACGTCCGTCTCCATTGGAAGCCATGGCTAAAATGGCCGGTCGTGTCAACACTGCCACGTCAACGTGGTACTCAAGAATATTCGAGAACATTTTCTGATGCAATGTTGCAAGTTGACCTCGTGTCGCTCGGCCGTGCGCTGTGTGAACGAAGGTCGCTTGTCTGGGCTAGCCGTGCCATAGCATAAATTAAGTGATCAGGTTTCAGCCTCGTGTCTGCCTGCCTGTGTGGGCAAAGTTTTTGTAGGTAGAAAATTAGTCAGAATAAGTGTGCGGATTTTATGTCATTTAATTGTGAGAAAAAGAGTGAGTGTGTGTGTGTGTACGTGTGTGTGTGTGTGTGTGTGTGTGCGCGCCCGCCTCTCTGTCTGTCTGTCTGTCTCTCTCTTCTCTGTCTGTCTGTCTGTTCTGAGGGCAACTTAACCTTAACGGGCTTTGTCAGGGTTTCTCTCTCTCTCCCCACGCTGTAATTAACATACTGCGAAGTAATCGGATAGCCTAGTGCACCCACCGTGTATATGGGCGCGTTCAGCCACAACTGCTTTTCCCCTGCGTTACTCTATGGGGCGTGTTCAGTCCCGGCTACTTTCCCCTACGCTACTCTCTGAAAACTTTAGTAAATTAGTATTAAAACGGATAACCCTGCACAGTATGTTTGTTTGTAGATAATCGTTATTTTTTGGTTATTAAAGTCTTACTTGTCAGAGAACAGTAATATGCCAATCCTAGGGCACTTTCGCCCGAAAACTGGTTTGAGGGCGAAAGTGAGTTAGGATTGGCATATTACTGTTCTCTGAGCTGATTGACAATTCTCGCAACACAGAATGGGTTAGAAGACTGCCCTCAGTTTTGCGCGCAATGAATAATGAAGAATTTAAAGGGCTAAAACCAGTACAAGCAACAAAAGAAAAACAATAAATGTTGCTGAAGACTCCAGTACACACAGCAAACTATTACCGTTTGGTTTAAAAGTAAGGTACCTTTATTTACCGGGGGAAGCAGAAGGGGACACTCGCATCAGGGCAACAGATCCAGTTTGGAGTGTTGATCCGTATGAAATAAAAAGAATTGTAAAGATGAATCCGCGCGTGTATTATTTACGAGAAACTGACACAACAAAACAACCAGCCCCCCAAAGATCTTTTGTGAAAGAAGAACTGCAGATAATCCCACCAGACACAGTTCCGCTTTAATTAATTTACGGTTCTATAATGTCCACTTGCATATGAAAACTCTGGATTAACAAACACACGTTTTGTGTTTGTTCTATCTAATGACTTCTTTGTTACAACTGTTGTGTTGATCTCATGTAGATTAGATCGCAGTTTTACGTTGTCATGATGAAAAGTCTTATTGTCAAACAATGCTTCTTTGTAGTTGTCATGTGATATGTTTGACCGCACAACACTGCGAGATATTCCTTTTGCTTTCTTAATGGTTTTCTCCTGGCTCGAAATACTGTACATTTTCGACCTTAAACCAATAAACTCCTTAATCACCCTCCAGATAATTCATCCTTCATCTTTCCTAAAACCTTCTTGTTAGTAATTGAATGCAAAGGCGAATCTTTAGGGTAATCAGATGTGTCATACCATCCTGCATGTCCTTTCGCTACTTCGATTTCCATGTCTTTATAGATGTCTTCAGTAGGGATATCTATAACAAAACTATCTGTATCTGTGTAAAGTACTCTGGACTCTGGATACAGAGGTTTAAAGTAGTCATAAAGAAATTCCAACATTAAAAGCTTTGATAATTCTAAAACGGTAAACCCAATAAATACAGGTTTGTCCAATTTGACTTTCTTTTTCTTCATCATTATGCCAAAAAGCTGATCATGAAATCTTCTAAAGTCCTGATAATTAGGTTTTGAAGTCAGCTTAATTGCCTCGTTCTCTCTTTTGGTGACCAATCTGACATCTTTACGCTTGTGCGGATTTTCCATAGTCTTTCCAAAACAGCTGTTGTTCATCAGCTTGAAAAAGTCTTTTTCTGAAGCATCTGTGGATTTAGTTCTGAGATCAGTGTTCTTCATGATGTATGGTTTCATGAACTGTTCTTGATCAAAAGCAATTATACGATGAACAGCTGTCAACTTCAAACCATGTCTTAAATAAAATTGTAGAAGTCTGCAATGACAGACATAATTTTTTTTGCCTCGAAGATTGGGCACAAGTTTAGGCGGCTCTGTTTTTGCCATCTTTAGGCTTTCTGCAGCTAATGGATAGTCATTATGCAGGTCATGGAGTTCCTGAGGATATTCTAAGTCAACTTCTAGAATGATACCACGCTGTTGACCCGGCGTCAAACTGCTCAACCACTTTAATGCTCCTTGAATATTATTCGTACCTGTGTACATTTTAAAGTTGCGTAATGGAAGTGATTGCGCCATAGCCCATCCATACAGATTGTTTGCATCTAAATACATGAGATAGTTAGACCTTTTACTCGGATCATAGTCGTCCAAGTATTTGTTGTTTGCTTTACAGTAATGATGCGACGCCATACTAATTCCTCCACGCAATCCGTTTTCAATCATCTGAATCATTGGTAGGTCAGACAATAAATCAATCTGTACTCCAGTAAACTTTAAGAAAGCATCCCAGCTCATCCCGGGCGCAGAAATGTAATGCGCGGGATCCAGGCTATAATGTTTCATGCAGGTCTTTCTGTAATTTTCAAAGACGTCCGCCAACAAACATGTATCAGCCATCAAGTAGGAGTCATGATAGTCTCCCATCGTTTTACAATCTAACTTCTGCCATGCTTCTTGAGCATGCTGGTAATCAGAATCACTGATGTCCTTTCCTCTAAGACTAGAAAAGAACGCGCCTTTAGGCGGAAGTGAATCTTCGTCAAACCTTTCCCAACTGTTCATGTACTCATAAGGGTAAACGCCCTTTCTAACAAGAGTTGGGTCAAAATATTCTTCCGTTATTGGGCAGGACTTTAAAGACATAGCCAGTGACTCTAATGATCCCATCATGTGTTGCATAGAGTCATAAAAAGACATGTTATTTAAAGTGAAACACAGTCATGTACTTTTCTGATGACTGTGCAATGCATGACACCCTGAAGGCGTTGGTTACTGCTTGCATTATAAGGTGTGAGTCGTAACCTCGCAAGTTATGAAAGAAGATGGGCAGCTTCCATGTCTTTGGTTCAAACTTTAGTTGAAGATTGCATTTGTTATGCGCTGCTCCTCTGAACTTTCCGCTAATGTGATCATGGTCTCTTACTGCGTCTGATGAGAGGCCTAAACCGCAAATCCAACAATGTGTGGCTGAGTCATACTGTTGTTGATCTTCAGGAGTCATAATAATGCCTGAGAGATTCAGTTTATTAGAACAGTCATTTCGCACTTTCTGCATGCGTTCTAAGAAGTATTCTGCAGCATTAGGCCCTCTATATAATTCTGGCGTTGAATGAGCGCCATCTGACCTGACAATAACGAAGGCAAATGAACAAATCTGGTGATTACTCTTTTTGTCTGTTTTTAGAAGTTTCTGTGGGGTTGGCCCTTCATAAGGGACAATAAGCGACTCGAAGTCTGCGTAAACTACGTATGAACTAGTTTGCATCCGTTTCCAGTTCTTAAAACTAACTTTAGATCCAGGTGGGGGCGTAATTAGTACTGTATTACAGTCAACTGGGCTGATACAATGTTTCTTATGTTCACTCGCGGCTTGAACAGATGGAATTCTTGTTAAACATTTTCTACAGAATTCTTGTTTGCCATGATTTTTTGAAGTATGCTGCATTAGTTTACTCATTGTGCGTATCAATGTGTAATGCGGTAGCCCTGCTGGCGAAAGCATCAGTAGTAAGTCAACATGATTTTTGTCTGGCTCGCCAATCGTTGGACTGTTTTTGGACACTTTAATCGGCTGTAGATTTGTTTCCTCAGTCCATGTGTATACATTAACAGTTATTGGGTTTTTTGTTCTTCAAACTGATCAATTTGATCTACACTAACAGGAAAGGACACCCCACTAAAGTTAAGATCTTTGACGTAAGGGTGATAGTTAGACACTCTCTCTGCGTTTTTGCGGACGTAATGCAGCCTTGCGAGAACACACCACATGAAACATTTGTTGTCTGAATTCTTTATGTTTAGAACTGCTCTTTTTGCGACTAATGCTGGAGGTAGTGGAATGTAAGCCTTGCCAACAATCGGCCCATACTTAGCCTGTTTTAATCTGATCTCTAAAACTTCGCCCTCTGACCAACCAGAGCCTCTCATTTTGGCTTCTTCAGTGGCCACATCAAACTGTGTAAGCAGTTGGTCTGCCCAACCAGGCGTTAAGTCATTACGAGAAAGAATAGCCTGTTGTCTAGTCGAGACCCAGACTGGCAGATTTTCTTCATTTATTGTTATATATTCGATTAAAACAGCTAACTGTACTTTAACTGGCGGATCTATTGTCAGTTTACCTGGAACTTGAGAAACAGCATGCACAACACTTGCCTGTACGTTTGTTGGATCAACGACTTCTAGATCAATATCGTTTAAAGCTTTTGTCAAACGCTCTCCCTTGCGCATTGCTTCAAACAATTCGTCTGGTCCTTCATATGTCTTATCCATGTTGAGTTTCTTTTCTAACTCAAAATATTTATTTAAATTAAAAAAAATACTTAATCAGAATCAATATCAACGGTCTTTTGTGCTTGGACTCATAAACTAAAGTATAAACACCCTTTGGCGTTGTTAATGTGAGCTGTTTAGAACAGAGTTTAATGTTTCGTTTACTTTTTTTAAGCATTCCTTTTTTATCTGCTCGGGGTCTGGCTGTTGAGAAAAACTTGTCCTCGCCTTTCTTTGAAGATCAAACTTTTGTCTTTTGTAGTCATCAAAATCGGCCTGTAAACGGCTAAATTCTTCATCCGTGATGTTTGAGTCAACTAGTGCTTTATTTATTATCAGCTTGAAGGAACTAAGTTTAGCTGTTATCAGTTGAACTATAGCTGTGTGCTTTTGGAGTTTAGTTTTTATTTTTTTGCTGGCAGCACCTACAGCTAATGAACACAGGCCAAGAGCTAAAGACAAACCGCCTAGAGGTAAAGCTGCCGGTGTGCCTATACCCGATGCTAAAAGGCCTACACTTGTTCCTGCCGATACAGCGCTAATAGCCGATGCTCCAGTATTAACATATGTAACAGCATTAAAGACAGCAGAATACCTTCGTTTGGCTTTGCTGTATGTTGAAAGGTCCTGCTCTAGTTTTTGTTGCATTTGTGTAATGTTGGTTAATCTGAAGGTTTTTACTTCAGCAGTAGAGACGGCCCTGGGGTCAATGTTGCCTTCTATAGCAGCAGAGTTGCCTGCTATCTCTTCTGTAGGTACTTTTGGATAATTCTGAACAGGCATGCTTTTTTAAAAATGAAAAAAATAATTTAGTAGTCTAAAGAATCAAATCTGTTATCTTTAATATTCAGTTGTTTATCAATTAATAAAAACAAATGTACATTAAGCGGTTTATCGTCATCTTTTTCTTTGTCAATTTGAATGTTTATTACGTCTCTAACAGTTCTCCCACTTCCATGCAACTGATTATCCTCTGTTGACCTTAGGTCAATCCATAAACCGTATTTTGTTGTTAAATAATCGTCAAGCCTAACACTGTGAAGGTGTAGATCTTTAGACACAAGGTCTGCTGTTGGACTTCTACCCCTCCCACCCCCAAACAATTTCTTATTTCGTCAAAATGCTGATAAGGTCTAAGCCCGCTAGCATAGATTTGGTTAGGACTGCCATCAATCGAACATTGTACTTTCGTTATTTTTGGATTATAAAACTTTTCACTTGCTCTTGCAAATGGTTCTTCATCTTCACACAGCAATAAAATACCTTTAAGCGATTTTACTGCGACACTAAGATTAAAATTCCATATAGCGTCTGCCCTGCTTTTAGGATATGTTGAATGATGACGCACTGATTCGAAATATGTTATAAATTTTGACTGATATTGTTGCCCAATCAGCCTTGCTAAATTAGAGTTGCTAACAACATCAAACTCTAACGAGATGTCAGAAATGCTGTACTTTGCTTCGGTGTCTGTTGATCTGATAACACGTTTGTATTCATTAAAAGTTAGTTCGTATGACAATCTGTCTTGTAATGCTCCTTGAAAGTATGGGGCATGCGCTTTTAACAACTCAAAATCTAAGGGAATAGAAAAGCGATTTCCATACGCATAACTTACAGCTACATACTTTTTGCCGTCTTTAGCATCTTCAGCGCCTATTCTATGTTTTAGTGCTTCATTATTTTCGATTCCTTGAAACGCAAGATCGGCCCTTTCATTCCCGGTTAGCCATAGATCAGAATAGGTTAAAAATATGTCTGCATTGTGTAAAGAAAATATTTCTTGCCCCTCAAGTTTTATTGAAATTTCTTAACGATTGCCCGTCCCAGATTCTGGACAACTGTCCTGTTGGGGTCTGTTGCTGCTTCGAGGTCTATTTTGAAAGTAAGTCGCGCAGAGCCTGGCACAATCATTTCATCCGCTCCTAGGTCTGGAAATCTGACAGTAAGAATTTGATCCGCATCAATAGTAGACGGATTATTTGGAACAATAATATTCCGTTTATTTCCCTTCACGCCACGGGGTTCTTTCAGCTCTCTATACGGGTCAAGAATCGAGCCATATGCTTGTGACATTTTTATAAAACAAAATAAAAAGTTAATTATTTAAAAATATGGCAGGCATTGGAGGTGAAGAAGATATGATTTTGATCCTGTAGACGACATGAGTGAAATGACTCCTTTGACACAGCATCGCTCAATGGCCTCAATGTGGCATGAATTAACAGAACCTAAGGTCAGATCATTTTACCAAAGTTTAGGCCTAGAACCTCCCGAATTTATAGCCCCTGATGATTTTGAAGTAAAAGGTGGTCATTTGTATGTGAACAACGATCAAGGACAACGTGTTCCGCTTACAGATAAACGAGACCCATCAAAGTTTGTAAGCATAAGTACAATTAAACAAAGACTTAAAGTGAGCGAACGAAATCGCCTTGGCCTTGTTAGACCAAAATTAAGGGGGGAGGCAGTTTCTAAACTTCAAAACACACTACAAGATCTCCCAACAGCTAACCAAATACAAAACATGGAACTTAAAGATTTAAGTCAAGCAGCAGACGAAATAATAGAAGCAGAAACCAGTTTTTTCAGAAGAAAGAGCATTAAAAACTATACACGACTCACCGCTACCCATGCGAGAAATAGCGGCCCTTGATCATGCTTTGAGAACCATCAGAGGCGAATTAACAAAACAATTTAGCAAAACTGACTGAACTAGAGGAGCATATAAAAAGAGAAAAAGAAAAACTCGTTGAAGCTGACGACGCCAACTTAGGACGTGATGTTAAAGAAAGAATAGAACAAAGACTAAAAGATCTTGAACAAGAGAGATCAGCAAGACTAGAAGCGATGACTACAAACCGAGAACAATTACGAACTCAAGTGAATAGAATAAGAGAAACTATCCGAAAAATTTTATATGAAGACACAACGCTAGCAGAACGAATACGAACACTGTTTAGAGAGCAAGGAGTCACATTAGCGAGCGTTATAACAGCTTTAGGATTTGCAATAAGTACACTGGTGATGGCTATTACAGGCGGCGGTGGTAGTCCCGGGTCAGTGCCTCCACCACCTGACAAATCGTGGGTAAAAAAAACAGCTTGATCATCTTGCGAGTTTATTAAAAAAAATTAGCCAGTAAAGCTATAGACTCTTTACCTGGTATATTAGGGAGTATTGTTAGCTGGCTTTTGTCTACTGCAAGCAAAGTAGTTGGCTTTATGGCCGAGCACTTATGGACATTAGTTCTCTTAATAGTTGGGTTACTATTTAGTAAGATAAAGACCAAGTAATCCTAGGCCAGTTAATCCAACAACTAGCGCTGTCTTTTCATATTCATGGTCATTACTTTTTTTAACGGTCTTTGGGCTTTGGACCTCGGGGATTGGAATGACTTTGTTTTTTTATTGTTTGTAATATTACTGGCTCAGATTTATGTCGTTTTTCCCGACCTTCTGTTCATTGCCTGCCACAGGATTTCATTGTTGTAGTTTATTATTGTGCCTATTTGGAGTCTGAGGTTAGAAGGCAGCATGTATAAACCAGCGCCAACAGCAAAGTCTACTTTTGATCTTGCGTATTGTAAAACATTTTGGTACCTTTTTATACTTGAAGGTAAATCAACTGTAGAATTAATGGCGTCCTCTAAATTTGCTAAGTATTGTTTTTGTGCATCAAAACCAGTAGAAGGATCAGTTATGCTCGATCTCGTTTGTGCTTGCGAACCTAGCAAACACCAAACGTAAGTACGAATAGAGTCGTTTATTCGTTCTATTCCCGCTCTAGTTAGACCCTTAGAAGTGTCTAATATAAATGTTGTCCATGCTGTTTTATGCTCTTGCTCTATGGACCCGAGGTGAACAGTTGTGCCTGAAGAGAAAGATGTATAAGGAGGATTCCAGGCATAGTTATACTTTCTGTGCACGCCCCAAAAATAAGGGGTGCCTAAGCCATGATTAAGATCCAACTTTTGTCTAAAGTCTGTTTTAACATTAATATTGAATTCGTTACAGATCCTTTCAAAAGCCTTCATGTCTATTCTGTTGCTGAATGGATTAAACGGTTTGTCATTTGGTAATGGCGCTTGCAGTTCTGTCAAAATACGTCTAAAGGTGTAATAGAAATGAAATCTGTACACTGACCTCACCAAGGGATCAGGATGATTTAAGTGATCAGCATACGACACTCCGCACCCAGTTGATGCACAAAAACACAGCAAAGTTTAACTGGTTCTGATAAAACTGCATCGGATGACTGAACCAAAATTTTGGGATGTAGTCTTTTTTAATAGGCGGGTTAAGATATCTGTTCAATGGAGTACTCACCTTTACTTGAAAGGCGTCAGACTGAGTCACAGAAATGTCGAGGGTGTCAGTTGTTATATTTTTAAGATTGTAGTGCGGCCCAGCAGAATATTTTGCATCAGTATATTTAAATGCAGTCATTTTTATTTTGTTTAAAAAAATGTTTGTAACAATAACAACTCAAGACCGCCCTTCGTTTTTAGAACATGCTGTTAAGAACGATTGCGGAACCAAAATGGTCGCACTCCATGAAATATTCTACAAAGTCGTATGGTTTAATATAAGCGGATCCAAGAATAATAATACGATTCTAAAAGTTAACAAAGCAGGAGACAAAGTAAGCCAGTTAACCATACCTGATGGTTATTACGGGTTTTGTTCGCTAAAAGAAGAAATGAGTAACTTCGACATTACTCTCTGTCATGTGACGTAGCCTCACATCAAGGCATGTGACGCTCCATCACATGTAGTTAGTGATATGAATCATTTCCCCGTGCCACAATTAAAGGAAGAATATTCATGTGGCTTGACTAGTGTAGCGGGCGTCCCCAAAATAATTGTGAGTATGACTCATTCAAGAAACGAATGTGGTCATTGGGTGAAAGTGACCACTGAGTGATAGTTTAACAAGGGCTGGTAAGGTAAGGTGCTGGTCATGTGTTTTGAACACTGAGTATGCACTCACTAGGAGAAGGGGGGAAAGAGTCAGTTTTAACCCAGCAGATGGCCTAGAGACTCGAACCTGTCAGGACGGTGGTCCTCGTTGCTGACCAGTCATTACCAGGTGAGCGATAGATAGTTGGGGAAAGCTACAGGGGGAAAACTTAAAGAAGAGAGAAAGAATTCATATGTTGAATTGAGAAGCAGGTTACTTACACGAACCTTATTCGTGTTTCAGCCCTTCACCCTTCACCCTTCACCCGTCACCCTTTACCCTTCGCCCTTCACCCTTCATCTTTCACCCCGTGAGGTGGTTGAAGATGGCCATGGTGTGGGGAAACACACCGGTAGTTCAGCCCAGCAAGTACCAACTCCAGGGAGAGGAGTTGAAGCTCGTCATTTCGCAAGAGACAGAAGAAGTCGCGGAAGAGAAGTCGAGACTCGTATCTCCAG
>JAFLJL010014656.1:26137-37186 GCA_018398815.1 Conus ventricosus | reverse complement strand
AAAGTTGCTGTCCTCATGGGGGGAGGAGCGGCCATATTTGGTTGTGAAAGCGTAAATACTTCTGTCTATAACCCCTGCATCCTGAATATGAAAATCTTATTTTAATAACGAGGGGGAGCGTCGGAGACCCGTCACAAACTGGTTGTATTGCATGATGCAGAAAGACGTCAAATGTTAGTATGTGTTTATTTCAGTCTTCTTATAGTCAAACACCGTAAGGGCCGTTTACCTTTCAGAGTGTTACAGCCATAAGGGAAAAAAACTGTTTCTGAAAAAGAATTAAAGAACGGACACGACCCATGAAATTTATTTTCAATCCATTACATACCTAAATTGTCGGACCTTTCATGTGGAATAAAACCAGACCAAATCTGGTCACTGTCCTAAGCTTTCTAAAACCTCATTTCAAGGGACAAAGTTTTGTCCTTACTGTAAGATTTCTTTCTCTTTTTTTTTTACAGAATTGTGCTATACGGTTGTTAGTGTTTTTATGTACAGAGCCAAGTGTTAGCTGTGAGTACAAAATAGTGAGTAATTCTTTAATGGACGTGTTGTGGTTTTATTTCTACACCTTGGGGATAAATGCTCATGTTCAAATCCTAACATACGTTGTGTGCCCCTCTGACAGGTATGTAGCTTTAGTGCTGGACTACATCCTTCACATGAGCAAAACACACCACGTCACACAATGCTGTGACGTGGATTGGATGCCACAACTGATGTACCTTGTCGACAGGGCACATTTCTTCCATATACGCCATTTTTGTCAACAGCGCACAATGGTTTTTACCGATATGCACAGATTACGTGTCCTCACCAGGGATTACTCGTGTGACATCACAGCAGCAAACACCATTACGCACAGATGGTCTCAAAGTAGCTACACCATTACGCACAGATGGTTTCAAAAATTAGCTACACCATTACGCAGAGATGGTCTCAAGTAGCTACACCATTACGCAGAGATGGTCTCAAAGTAGCTACACCATTACGCACAGATGGTCTCAAAGTACCTACACCATTTACACCAGAGATGGTCTCAAAGTAGCTACACCATTACGCACGAGATGTCTCAAAGTAGCTACATCATTACGCAGAGATGGTCTCAAAGTAGCTACACCATTACGCACAGATGGGTCTCAAAGTAGCTACACCATTACGCAAGATGGTCTCAAAGAAGCTACATCATTACGCAGAGATGGTCTCAAAGTAGCTACACCATTACGCACAGATGGTCTCAAAGTAGCTACACCATTACGCACAGATGGTCTCAAAGTAGCTACACCATTACGCAGAGATGGTCTCAAAGTAGTACACCATTACGCAGAGATGGTCTCAAAGTAGCTACACAATTACGCAGAGTGGTCTCAAAAGTAGCTACACCATTTACGCACAGATGGTCTCAAAGTAGCTACATCATTACGCAGAGATGGTCTCAAAGTAGCTACACCATTACGCACAGATGGTCTCAAAGTAGCTACACCATTACGCAGAGATGGTCTCAAAGTAGCTACACATACGCAGAGATGGTCTCAAGTAGTAGCTACACCATTACGCAGAGATGGTCTCAAAGTAGCTCCACCATTACGCAGAGATGGTCTCAAAGTAGCTCCACCATTACGCAGATTGGTCTCAAAGTAGCTCCACCATTACGCAGAGATGGTCTCAAAGTAGCTACACCATTACGCAGATGATGGTCTCAAAGTAGCTACACCATTACGCAGAGATGGTCTCAAAGTAGCTACATCATTACGCAGGACAGTCTGAAATGTGAAACATACAAGCATTGTGTTGTGTGTGTGTGTGTGTGTGTGTGTGTGTGGTGTGTGTGGTGTGTGTGTGTGTGTGTGTGTGTGTGTGTTTGTGTGTGTGTGTGTGTGGTTGTGTGTGTGGGTGTGTGTGTGTGTGTGTGTGTTGTGTGTGTGTGTGTGTGGTACCGCGCGCGCGCGCGCGTGTGTGTGTGTTGGTGTGTGTTGTGTGGTTGTGTGTGTGTGTGTGCGTGTGCTGTGTGTGTGTGTTAGCGTCGCGCCGTTGTGTGTGTGTGTGTGTGTGTGTGTGTGTGTGTGTGTGTGTGTGTGTGTGTGTGTGTGTGTGTTTGTGTGTGTGTGTGTGTGTGTGTGTGTGTGTGTGTGTGTGTGTGTGTGTGTGTTTGTGTGTGTGTGTGAACAGAAACAACAAGCATGTAATCAGTTTGATCACAGAATGTACAATCACGTGAATTATCGCCAAAATCTTCATCAGAATGGCTGTTGAACGAAGATGTTGATGTCTGGGAGTCAGTAGCATCAGCCACGTCACTGACCCTTCTACAGCAGCTGTCTGCTGTCTGACCCATACCTGCCCTCAGTCATTCAGCTCTGGCTGTAGCTTTAGCCCTTTCCCTCAATCATTCAGCTTTAGCCTTTCCCTCAGTCATTCAGCTCTGGCTGTACCTTTAGCCCTTTCCCTCAGTCATTCAGCTCTGGCTGTACCTTATGCCCTTTCCCTCAGTCATTCAGCACTGGCTGTACCTTTAGCCCTTTCCCTCAGTCATTCAGCTCTGGCTGTACCTTTAGCCCTTTCCCTCAGTCATTCAGCACTGGCTGTACCTTTAGCCCTTTCCCTCAGGCCCCTCAGCATACTGCCTGCCCGTTCGCAGCTTCACCGTCAAATGCTGGATATTCTGTATACACTTTATGGCAGCGGCAAAAGCAGCCGTGCAAATACCATGGTACATACTGGTGACAAATTTGGTTCCGAGATGCCATGCTACAAGTATGTAGCCAAGACAGATGCCATGCTACAAGTATGTAGCCAAGACTGTTCAGACGACCTGACACCGTTCAAACATGTCCTGTGCTGCCTTCTGGGTTTTTTCCCCGTGACCCAACAGTTTCTGCACCGGTCAAAGGTCTGTTTCTTCTTGTCTGGAACCACCGGGGAGATGACAAAAAGCTTTGTCAGGTGTGTGGGTCAGAAGCAAACCAGCCAAGCAACAAACTAGATGTTCGTTTGTCGTTTGTGGGTAACCTTGTCCTGAAATTTCCCCACCATGTTGGCCGTGCCACCCTTACCCTATATACTGAAGTCAGTACAGTCAGACCTCAGTCGCCCTGACCCTATATACTGAAGTCAGTACATTCAGACCTCAGTCGGCCCTTAACCCTATATACTGAAGTCAATACAGTCAGACTCAGTCGACCTTACCCAATATAACTGAAGTCAGCAACAATTAACCTCAGTCGGCTTACCCTAAATTACTGAAGTTCAGTACAATTAGACCTCGTCGCCCTTACCCTATATACTGAAGTCATACATTCAACCTCAGTCGCCTTACCTTATGATACGAAGTTCAGTACAGTCAGACCTCATCGACCTTACCCTATATACTGAAGTCTTAATTCAGACGTACCAGTCGCCCCTACCCGTGTACTGAAGTCAGTACAGTCATACCTCAGTCGCCTTACCCTATATACTGAAACAGTACATTCAGAACCTCAGTCTACCTATTTATGGAAGCCGGACCTGAATGTTGCAGGAAATTCTCTTCCGGTTGGCAGTTTGTCTCCCATGTGATGTCTTTCCAGACAGATGCATGCCAAGGACGGAGGTTTTATTGTTTCGTTTGAACCAGGCCAGCAATCAAGTTTGCAGAAGGGTGAAGATGAAAAAGGACAAGACAACACCGACTTAGTTGTTATTTACATATGTAAGTCGTTTCCCCCCCCTCCCCATCATGTGTTGTGGTGATGTGTGTGTGTGTGTGTGTGTGTGAGTGTGTGTGTGTGTGTGTTTGGTGTGGGTGTGGTGTGTGTGTGTGTGTGTGTGCATGTGTGTGTGGGCGCGCGCAGCGAGCGTGCGTTCCGCGCGTGCGTACGTGTGTGGTGTGTGTGTGTGGGTGGGTGTGGTGTGTGTGTGTGTGTGTGTGTGTGTGTGTTTGTGTGTGTGGTGGGTGTGTGTGTGTGTGTGGTGTGTGTGTGTGTGTGTGCGTGCGCGCGCGTGTTTTTGTGGCGGTGTCTTGAGAGTATTCGAGTTCGCTCTGTGTGTGCGTTGTGTGGGCGAGTGCCTGGGGCGTGTGCCTAGGTGTATGTGTGTGTGTGTGGTGTGTGTGTGTGTGTGTGTTGTGTGTGTGTGTGTGTGTGTGTGTGTGGTGTGAGTGTGTGGTGTGCGTGTGTGTTTGTGGTGTGCGCGCACGCGTGTGTGTGTGCGGGTGTGTGTGCGTGTGTGTGTGTGTGTGTGTGTGTGGTGTGTGTGTGTGTGTGTGTGTGTGTGTGTGTGTGTGTGTGTGTGAGTGTGTGTGCGTGCGTGCTGTGCGCGCGCGTGTGTGTAATGTGTATGTGTGTGTGTGTGTGTGTGTGTGTGTGTGTGTGTGTGTGTGTGGTGTTGTGTTTGTGTATGTGTGTGTATGTGAGCGTGTGGTGGGTGTGTGTGTGTGTGGTGTGGGTGGGTGTGTGTGTGTGTGTTTGTGTGTGTAAGTGCGAGCGTGTGTTGTGTGTGGTGGTGTGTTGTGTGTGTGTGGTGTGTGTGTGTGTGTGTGTGTGTGTGTGTGTGGTGTGTGTGTGTTTAATGAGTGTTTATGTGAGTGTGTGTGTATAGGTTTTAAGGAGTGCGCCGCGCGCGCGTGTGTGTGTGTGTTTGCTGTGTGTGTGTGTGTGTGTGTGTGTGTGTGGCGTGCGTGCGTGCGTGCGTGCGTGCGTGCTGCGTGCGTGCGTGCGTGCGGCGTCGGTGCGTGTTGTGTGTTGTGTGGAGGGAGGTCGAAGTTGGTGGATGCGCCATCTGTATTATGTATGTGTTTGCAACCTGTGCACAGAGTTTCCCTGTGTTGCGATTTTTACATCAAAGTTGTCGTACTAACTTTCGCCTGCTGGTTCAGTTTTGACATCACAGTTGTCGTATAACTTTCTCCTGTGTGTCAGATTGACATCACAGTTGTCGGGTATGACTGTTTCCTGTGTGGTTAGTTTTCACTTACCTGTACGCGTGTCTCCTGTGTACCCAGTGTTACAGGGGCTACACTCTCCCGACTCTTGACCACACTGCTGATTGGGACATCCCGGGGAACAGGCTGTGGACACTGGTCCCCGTACATCCATCAACACACCCTGGACATATAAACACGGAAACACTTCTGAGCTCACGATGAGCAATATTTTCACACACTCACTCACTCACCACATCGCACACAGCACCCACACACACACAACACACACACACACACACCACACCCCACACACACACACACACACACACACACACACACACACTAAAGAGCCTGCTGCCATGTATAACACCTTGCTTTTTTTTAAACTGCACACTATCTTAGAAAGACAGCAATGTCATATCTTGTTTTGGACATAAAGAGACCGGCTTATTCCGGAATTGAATCTATTTTACTAAGCCCCGCGTTCTTTAACGACTGCACACGGCAATATTTCTGAAGTCATTGGATTTAGTACCAAACAACTGTAATGTCCTGGTGAAATAAGTATATCGCATACTGTTGTGTGATACAATTACAACGCATCACACACACACACACACACACACACACCACACACACACACACACCACACACACACACAGACACACACACACACACACACAGAGCGTTGTGTGGTAATAAAACTGAAAAATACAGAACAGGCACACCCTCACATTTAGATGACTAAACTCTGCAGGCACTTATCATTGAATGTTTTTATTTGGTCCGGAAAATACTGATTATAGAGAACTTAATAAAACTGACCGAAAACCCGAAAGAGAATTTAAATACAACAACAAAACAAAGAAAAAAAATCCATCACTGACCTGACCGCTACATCTGGCCTGTTGGACTGGTGCAGTTGTGTGACTGGCCAGTTAGCTGGCACGAGGCGCATGTGCCATAGGGGTCCTGGTAGTAGTTGTCTTGACAATCTGAAAATAGAAGACAAAACATCTGGTAGTATTTGTCTTGACAATCAGAAAATAGGAGACTACATCTGGGTATACGTTGTCTTGACAATCTGAAAAGCGAAAAAAAAGACAACATCTGGTAGTATATTGTCTTGACAATCTGATAATCGAAGGACAACATCTGTAGTAGTTTGTCTTGGACACTCCATGAAAATAGAAGACAACATCTGTAGTAGTAGTCTTGACAATCGAAAATGAAGACAACATCTGGTAGTAGTTGTCTGACAATCTGAAAATAGAAGACAACATCTGGTAGTAGATGTCTTGACAATCTGAAAATATAAGACAACATCTGTATTAGTTGACTTGACACATCTGAAAATGGAAGATAACATCCGGTAGTTTTGTCTTGACAATCTGAAATGGAAAGACAGCATAACTTATTTTTCGTAACACTTTTTTCCACGCATGAGCACAAAGACTAATCATGGCGTAACAACCTCTCTTTTCGCCGTCGGCGAATTTTCATGATTTTCCCATAAAAGCACAAACAAATACCTTCTACCACACATACTTACAAGCGACAGCACATTTCTTTCTGCCAAGATTGGAATGACTTATGATACCGCCTTCGCAGACAGTTTTACGATGGAAAAAACAACAGCGTTCCATCTGGGGAAGTAATTTTCTGCACAAAATTGCTCGTGTTATTCCCTCATGTTTCATTTTTCTTATAAAGAACATGCTGAAAACACAAAATACCAACTTTCCATATAATTGGAAATGTGACTATTCGTGAAAAATATAGTACTAGTCCCTAGTACATGTTAAACTAGGAAATAGTAAAAGTCCTGAACGATTCTTTATCAGTTAATGTCCTATTAAAATCATAGAACCAGAACACTGAACCATGATTTAATGGGATCACATCTTGAGTCACGTCACGCCCTTCATTATATAAGCTATTGTAAATCTCACAGGTTTGAATTTATATCCCCCTGTCTGAACTGGAACCGTACTCTGTATTCCACACCAAAAATACTTGGTTAGTTCCTCAAGTCACAATTGATCTGTGAAGAAAATGAAGCGTAAAATTGTTACCGGTGTTGTTTTGTAATCATGTTCACAGAACAGCAAACAAGATGAAACACGAAGGAGGCCAAGATTCTGCCACTCGAACACCACTATGGATCTGTCCTTTGAGTCGGTTATGCGGTGTGAAAACAATGTTGAATTACTGCCAGGGACGTCATTGTGTATGCGGACTGAGGAAAGATTCCTTCCCGTGCATTTTGTTAAGCTGAACATGCAAAATTATAACATTATGATCTCTCTCGCTCGGTCTCACCGCTCTCCTGGCTCTCTCTCTCCTCTCTTCTCTCACTCACTTCTCTCCTTCTCTCTCTCTCTCTTCTCTCTCTCTTCTAACACACACACACACACACACCACACACACACAACACACACACACACACACACACACACACACACACACACATCCATCAGTGTGACATGACAGCTCTGTGTTCCCTGTGTGTCAAGATGACAGCACAGTTTGTCGGTATACTGTCTCCTGTTTCAGTTGACATCACAGTTGTCGTATAACTGTCCTCCTGTGTGGTCATATTTCACTTACCTGTACACGTGTCTCCTGTGTAGCCAGTGTTCACAGGGGCTAACTCTCCTGAACACTGACTACACTGCGTATTGGCACATCCCGGGGACCAGTCCTTGTTGGAACACTGGTCCCCTACCACCATCAACACACCCCCTGGACATATAAACAACGAAACGACTCTGACCTTTGAATGGAACCCAAACAAGAACAACGATAGAAAACGAATAGCCAGCATAAATGATGCAGCCACAAAGAAATGCATACTGTACAATAGGAAAATGGAACAATGGCATAGAAACTGTCGATCTGTACATGATGATGTTTAAATGCCAAAGAATAGAGAGACATTTCCCATTTAGACTGTAACAAGAAAAGCTGGAACGAACAGTGTAACATATAGCACAATAATGTAACACTGTAATGAGCATAAAACCTGTCATATGAATGAAGTAACAATGCACAGAAGAATATGGAACAAATATGATGATATAACACTAGCAGGTATGAGAACTGGAATATGATGATTTGGTTGAAATAATGCACAGAGGAGGTGACCTGTATACATGACGTTTCAACAATGGCAAAGAAAAGCAGTAAACTAGTAACACGACCATATAAATGGCACGGCACAGACTCCCTGTAAGATTAAACGTAATAATGGCATACCGCAGTATTCTCTCTGACAGGAAGTTGAGATAAAAGCCTACAGAACAATCTGTATATGGGTGATATAAAAGTATGAGGGGAAAAAAAAAGCAAAAACAAGGCAAAAAAAAAACAAGACAGTAAACATAATGGTTCAACAATTAGGGCAAAGACCATGTGGTCTATAACAGAATGAATGAAATACTTACAAAGCAAAAACACAACTGACCACAATATAATGATGTAACAGTGACCGTAAGCAAGTATGAGATAACGTAAAGATCGCCACTGCGGTCAAAGAAGTGTATTTCTCTCCTCACTTCGCGTCCAAACTAATGTCATTCATACTGTCGTGTTTCAAAAACCACGTTTGTCAAAGAATGATATTTGTCTCTCACTTTACCTGCACAAACTAATTCATTCATATTGGCGTGTTCAGAAATCCACGTTGGTCAAAGAATGATATTTGTCTTTCACTTACCTGCACAAACTAACGTCATTCAATTGCGTGTTCAGAAACCCACAGTCCAGGACTCCATCTTACAAGCATTTGAAGGGAGTAGGGGAAGCTACCATGCTTCCAGCATACAGATACTGGGGGTGATGGCCCCTTGACAGGGACGTCTAAACCGACAGTGGAACACACAGTGAGCTCCCTCCTTTCCTGGCTCCACTTCGGACGTCATCTCCCATCCTTCCATTTCAACGTTCGCTGATTTCCGTTCGTTCGTCAACCAATGGAGTACGCAGCAGGTTCTCAGACCTCATCGACTACTCGCTTCCGTAACCATTCTCTCTCTGAATTCCAGAAATGAATTCTGTTGGTAACAGCAGAACGTTTCCCTCTGAGCTGCTTCGGGGGGGGGGGGGGGGGGGGGGGGGGGGGCCGGGGTGGGGGGTTGGGCAGGTGGGGCGGGGGGCGGTGGGGGTGAGGGGGGTGGGGGTGGGGGGGGGGGGGGGGGGTCGGCACCATTCTCTCGGCAGATTCCAGAAATGAGGTCGCTGGTACGACCTGGCTGCTTCTTGCAACTATTCTCTCTGCAAGTTCCATTAAGCATTTCTGCTGGTAATCAGCAGAACGTGCTCTGAGCCTCCTTCGGCTGCTGCTTCTGCTCTATTCTCTCTGCAGATTCCCTAAATGATCCTGTTGGGAATCAGCAGCAGTTCTCTAGGCCTGATTCGACTGCTGCTTTCGCACCAATTCTCTCTGCGTCTTCAAAATGATTTCTGCCCTGGAACACTGCTGCTTCTGCAACCGTCGCTCGCAGCTCCCAGAAATGGATCACGGTTGGTGTTCAGCAGAAGGTTCTCTGAGCCGGCATAACTTATGCTTCTGGACCGTTTCTCTCTGCATCCTCAAAAAATACTTCCTGTTGTAATCTTCAGGAAGTTCTTGAGTCAGCTGTGCTCTCCCAGATTTCAACAAAGTTTGGGGGTAGGGGCTCTGTTGGACCCAGTCGATGCATGGACGTCACATCTTTTTGTTCTGCAGTCCGGGTCTGGCTCACATTCAGATGACTGCATCTGGCCTTGAGAATCATGGACACATGTAATGCGGCCATGAGCCAAAATCGTTCTGCTCTGAACACGTAGTTCCACCGCTTTTTGGAGGATTCAAACGTGCATACATCTCATAATCCTTAAATGTCATTAAGTTTTTTTATTGCCGACGTCGGAACTTTATGCAGGAAGCAAAGAACGGCCGCACAAATTCGCACTTAAACGTTGTGGCTAAAGGATTATTTCTACAGCTATCTTTTTGACATGCATAGACTAATATAGTGCAGCAGTACATAGTTTATCTGTGCATCCTTGAGTTTGTGTACGAGATATGCTTCGTAATTTTTACTACACGATGATTTCCCACGGCATGTTGTGACAAGACTGGTTCACAACTCTCTTTTTGACATGGTAGGCCTGATATAGTGCTACGGATACCAAATCATATGTACATCCTTGAGCTTGTGCACTAAATATGCGTTGTGGTGTTGTTCAATCCAACTACTACATCTTTCGAAATGCTCGAAATTCCTATTCAAGCTTTGCTCATACTGGTGTTCTTGTTGGAACGCTTCTTTTTCTTTGGCCCTCATCCCAACTATTTTAACCCCCTTGTCAGCATCCAGATGGACTGGGCTTTGTTGACCAGCCCGCTCTTCTCTGGTTTTGTATTTATTGCCTGAAGATATAGTGCGTGTTGTGTGTGTGGTGGGGGGGGGGGGGGGGGGGGGGGGGGGGGGGGGGGGGGGGGGGGGGGGGGCTTAGGATTGGATTTATCCGAATTTTCGTGGTTCTTTGTGAAGGAAACCGGGGACTATCAAATCACTTCAGTTTGACCAGTGAGGGACCATTTTCATGGCTGTTTCGTCCTTTAGTAAGCTGCTGGGTAAGGCGGTTAAAACTGTTAGATCATGTCCCCTTAGCTTCCAGGCAAGCATCTCTCTCATCGCCTGTTCCCTTTTTTCGGCATTTTTTGAACTGGTAGGAGGTGAGGCGAAGGAAGTTAACTTCTAAATCAGTTTAGAACTATATACCCTCCACCTCTCCAAATAGAATTTTCCCTTCCCCACCTCTCCATATCGTATTTCCCTCTCCCACTCTCCATAAGATATGTCACTCTCCACCTCTCCATATGATATTCCCTCTCCCCCCTCTCCAAATGATATGTCACTCTTCCCACCTCTCCATATGATATTTCCCCTTTTCCCACCTATCCATATGATATTCACTCTCCCCCACCTCTCCATATCGTATTTCCCTCTCCCACCTCTCCATATGATTTTTCACTTCTCCCCCTCTCCATATGTAATTCACTCTCCCACCTCTCCATATGATTCATCTTCTCCCCCCTCTCCATATCGGGATTTCCCTCTCCCACCTCTCCATAGATTTTATCCTTTTTCCCCCCCCCC
>JAFLJL010014656.1:2500-25137 GCA_018398815.1 Conus ventricosus | reverse complement strand
TGTGTGTGGTGTGAATGTGCGTGTGGTGTGTGTGTGTGTGTGTGTGTGTGTGTGTGTGTGTGGTGTGTGTGTGCATGTGAGCGTGTGCGTGTGTGTGTGTGTGTGTGTGTGTGTGTGTGTGGTGTGTGTGTGTGTGTATGTGAGCGTGTGGTGTGTGTGTGTGTGTGTGTGTGTGTGTGTGGTGTTGTGTGTTTATGAGTGTGTGTGTGTGTGTGTGTGTGTGTGTGTGTGTGTGTGTGTGTGTGTGTGTGTGTTAGGAGTGCGCGCGCGCGTGTATTTGTGTGTGTGTGTGTGTGTGTGTGTGTGTGTGTGTGTGTGTGTGTGTGTGTGTGTGTGTGTGTGTGTGCGTGCGTGCGTGCGTGCGTGCGTGTGTGTGGTGTGTGTGTGCGTGTGTGTGTGTGTGTGTGTGTGTGTGTGTGTGTGTGTGTGTGTTGTGTGGAGGGAGGTCAAAGGTTGGTGGATGCGCATCTGTATGTATGTTTGTGTTTGCATCCTGTGCACAGTGTTCCTTGTGTTGCAAGTTTGACATCACAGTTGTCGGTATAACTGTCTCCTGTGTGGTCACTTTGACATCACAGTTGCGGTAAAACTGTCTCCTGTGTGGTCACTTTGACATCACAGTTGTCGGTATAACTGTCTCCTGTGTGGTCACTTTGACATCACAGTTGTCGGTATACCTGTCTCCTGTGTGGTCAGTTTGACATCACAGTTGTCGGTATAACTGTCTCCTGTGTGGTCAGTTTGACATCACAGTTGTCGGTATAACTGTCTCCTGTGTGGTCAGTTTGACATCACAGTTGTCAGTATACCTGTCTCCTGTGTGGTCACTTTGACATCACAGTTGTCGGTATAACTGTCTCCTGTGTGGTCACTTTGACATCACAGTTGTCGGTATAACTGTCTCCTGTGTGGTCACTTTGACATCACAGTTGTCGGTATAACTGTCTCCTGTGTGGTCACTTTGACATCACAGTTGTCGGTATAACTGTCTCCTGTGTGGTCACTTTGACATCACAGTTGTCGGTATAACTGTCTCCTGTGTGGTCAGTTTTCACTTACCTGTACACGTGTCTCCTGTGTAGCCAGTATTACAGGGGCTACACTGTCCTGACTCTTGACTACACTGCTGATTGGGACATCCCGGGGAACAGGCTGTGGAACACTGGTCCCCGTACCGTCCACCAACACACCCTGGACATATAAACACTGAATGACGATCTTCCGAGCTCAAATGAACAATAATTTCACACACTCACTCACTCGCACGCGCACACACACACACACACACACACACACACACACACACACACACACACACACACACACACACATGAGCGTGTGTGTATAAACTGAAATACAGACATGCAGCCACACACATTTAGATGACTACACTTCTGCAGGCACTTATCATTGAATGTTTTATTTGTCCGAAAAATACTGGATTATAGAGAACTTATAAAACTGGCCGAACGCGAAAGAGATTTAATTACAACAACAAACCAAAGAAAAAACTCCATCACCGACTGACCGTTACATCTGCCTGTTGGACTGGCACAGCTCTGTGACTGACAGTTAGAGCTGCACGAGGCGCATGTGCCATTGTTGGTCTGGTAGTAGTTGTCTTGACAATCTGAAATAGAAGACAACATCTGGCAGTAGTTGTCTTGACAATCTGAAAATAGAAGACAACATCTGATAGTAGTTGTCTTGACAATCTGAAAATGGAAGACAACATAAACTTATTTTCCGTAATACGTTTTTCCACGCATGAGCTGAGAATAATCATAGCGTAAGACTCCTCCCTTTCGCTGTCAGCGGATTTTCATGATTCACCTTACACAGCACAAAGAAATACTTCTACAGCTACATACGTACAAGGGACAGCACATTTTTTCTGTCAAGATTGAACGAATTATGAAATCCGCCTTCTCAGACAGTTCACGATGGAAAACAACATCGTTCCATCAGGGAGGTAATTTTCTGCACAGATTGCAGTGTTATTCTCCATGTTCATTTTTCGTATAAGAGAACATGCAGAAAACACAAAATACCAACGTTCATATAACTGAAAATGTGACTATTCTGTGAAAATTTTGGTACTTCATTAGAACATGTTAAACTAGGAACAGTGAAGTCTGAACGATCTTATCAGTTACGTCCACAGAACCAGAACTCTGAACCATAATTTAATGGGATCATTTTTGTAGTCACACCCTTCATTTATACAATGTTATTGTAGATCTCGCGGGATGAATTTAAAACCCTGTCTGGACCGGATGCGTACTCTGATTCTACACCAAAACATATTGGGTAAGTTCTCACGCCACAATTTATCTTTTGACGAAAATGATGCGCAAGATTGGACAGCTGTTGTTTTGTAATCATGTTCATAGACAAGCAAGCAAGATGAAAACACGAAGGAGCCAAGATTCTGCCAGCTCGAACACATCTTGGATCTGTCCTTCGAGTCGGTTGCAGTGTGTAAACAATGTGGAATTACTGCAGGGGACGTCATTGTTGGTGCTGACTGAGGGAATTCCTTCCCTTGCATTTTGTTAATCAGAACATGCAAATTACAACATTATGAGCTCTCTCTCTCTCTCTCTCTCTCTTCTCTCTCTCTCTCTCTCCACCACACACACACACACCACAACACACACACACCCCACACACACACAATCAATCAGTGTGACATGGCAGCTCTGTGTTCCCTGTGTTGCCAGTTTGACATCACAGTTGTCGGTATAACTGTCTCCTGTGTGGTCACTTTGACATCACAGTTGTCGGTATAACTGTCTCCTGTGTGGTCACTTTGACATTCACAGTTGTCGGTATAACTGTCTCCTGTGTGGTCAGTTTGACATCACAGTTGTCGGTATAACTGTCTCCTGTGTGGTCACTTTGACATCACAGTTGTCGGTATAACTGTCTCCTGTGTGGTCAGTTTGACATCACAGTTGTCGGTATAACTGTCTCCTGTGTGGTCAGTTTTCACTTACCTGTACACGTGTCTCCTGTGTAGCCAGTGTTACAGGGGCTACACTGTCCTGACTCTTGACTACACTGCTGATTGGGACATCCCGGGGAACAGGCTGTGGAACACTGGTCCCGTCCCATCCATCAACACACCCTGGACATATATACACTGAATGACGACCTTCTGAGCTCGAATGGAACCCC
Source organism: Conus ventricosus (assembly GCA_018398815.1). Lineage (NCBI taxonomy): Eukaryota > Metazoa > Mollusca > Gastropoda > Neogastropoda > Conidae > Conus > Conus ventricosus. The sequence continues at coordinate 21,957 of JAFLJL010014656.1, read as the reverse complement.
AAACAAGACAATGATAGAAAAAGAATAGTAGCATAATGATGCAGCCACAAATAAATGCATAATGTACAACATGAAAATGTAACAATGGCACAGAATTAGTCGAATCTGTAAAATGATGATGTAACAATGCCAAAGAATAGAGTGACTTTTCACATTTAGACTGTAAAAGCTGGTAACGAACAGTGTAACATATAACACAATATGTAACAATGGTAATAAGCAGTACAACCTGTCATATGATGATGTAAGAATATCACAGAAGAATATGGACTGGAATATGATGATATAACAATAGCAGGAAATGGACTGGAATATGATGATGTAATAATGGTACAGAAGAATATGTAGAAGAATATGAAGAAGACTTGTAACACGATCATATAAAATGGCACGGAACAGACTGGCCTGTAAGATGATAACGTAATAATGGCATACCACAGTATTCTCTGTGACAGGAAGATGTGATAAAAGCCATTACAGAACAATCTGTTATATGGTGATATTAAAGCATGAGGGGGAAAAAGCAAAAACAAGGACAAAACATCAAGGACATGTAACATAATGGTTCAACAATGGCAAAGACCAATGTGGTCTATAACAGAATGATGAAATACTTACAAAGAAAAAAAAAACTTGACCACAATATAATGACGTAACAATGGACAGTAACAATATGAAGATTAGCGTAAAGATGCCACGCGGTCAAAGAAGTGTATTTCTCTCTCACTTAGCTGCACAAATTGACTTCATTCATATTGGCGTGTTCAGAAACCCACGTTGTCAAAGAATGATATTTGTCTCTCACTTAGCTGCACAAACTAACGTCATTCATATTGGCGTGTTCAGAAACCCACGTTGTCAAAGAATGATATTTGTCTCTCACTTAGCTGCACAAACTAACGTCATTCATATTGGCGTGTTCAGAAACCCACAGTCAGGACTCTCACTTTCAAGGATTTGAGGGAGTAGGGGAGCTAACCATGCTTCCAGGCGTACAGATGACTGGGGGTGATGGCCCCTTGACAGGGGACGTCATAACCGGCAGTGAACACAAAGTGAGCTCCCTCCTTTCCTGGCTCCACTTCTGACGTCATCTCCCGTCCTTCCATTTCCAACTTTCGCTGATTTACGTTCGTTCTTCAACCATGGATTACCGCAGCAGGCAGAGCCTGCTTCTGCACTATTCTCTCTGCAGATTCCAGAAATGATTTCTGCTGGTACGACTGCTGCTTCTGCACCATTCTCTCTGCAGTCTTCAGAAATGATTTCTGCTGGTACGACTGCTGCTTCTGCACCATTCTCTCTGCAGTCTTCAGAAATGATTTCTGCTGGTACGACTGCTGCTTCTGCTGCGTTCTGTCTGCAGTCTCCAGAAATGACTCCTGTTGGTCATCAGCAGAAGGTTCCCTGAGCCTGATTCGACTGTTGCCTCTGCAGCGTTCTCTCTGCAGTCTCCCGAAATGATTCCTGTTGGTACAACTGCTGCTTCTGCAGCGTTCTCTCTGCAGTCTCCAGAACTGATCACTGTTGGTGGTCAGCAGAAGGTTCTCTGAGCCGGCTTAGACTTATGCTTCTGTACCGTTCTCTCTGCTGTCTCAAAAATACTTCCTGTTGGTAATCTGCAGAAAGATCTTGAGTCGGCTGTGCTCTCCAGATTTCAACAAAGTTGGGGGTGGGGGCTCTGTTGGCTCAGTCGATGCATGGACGTCAACATCTTTTGTTCCTGTAGTCCGGGTCTGGCTCACATTTCAGATGAATGCATCTGGCCTTGAAATCATGACACATGTATGGTGGCCATGAGCCAAATCGTTCAGCTTTGAACACGTAGTCCACCGCATTTTGGAGGATCACGTGCGTATATCCCATTTCCTTAAATGTCATTAAGTTGGAGGATCACGTGCGCAGATCTCATTTCCTTGAATGTCATTAAGTTGGGGGATCACGTGCATATATCTCATTTCCTTAAATGTCATTAAGCTTTTATTGCCGACGTCGGCAGCTGAACTTTTGCAGGAGCAGAAGGAGAACGGCCGCACAAATCGCACTTAAACGTTGTGGCTAAGATTATTTCACAGCTATCTTTTTGACATGCATAGGACTAATTATAGTGCAGCAGCTACATAGTTGTCTGTGCGTCCTTGAGTTTGTGTACGAGATATGCTTCGTAATGTTGTACTACACGATGATTTCCCACCGGCATGCTGTGACTAAGACTGTTTCACAACTCTCTTTTTGCCATGTATAGGCATGATTATAGTGCAAACGGAAAAAAAAACAAAAGGGGCTTTCCTTGGTTTGGCCCCAAAAATATGCTTTGTGGTTTTTGTTCAATCCAACTACTCCCTCTTTCGAAATCTCGTAATTCCTATTCACCCCGTGCTCATACGGGGTTCTTTTTGGGAACGCTTTTTTCCCTTTGGGGGCCTCATCCAACTTTTTTACTTTTTAAAGCGTCCAATGGACGGGGGCTTTGTTGACTAACCCCGCTTTTCCCCTGGTTTTGTATTTACTCCCTGAAGATTATGTGTGGGGTTGTGGGGGGGGGGGGGGGGGGGGTGCTTGGATTGGTTTTAAATTCTCAAATTTTTCCCGTTTTTTTTGGGGGGAAGGGAAAAACCGGGGGACTATCAAATCATTTCAGTCGAAAAAGGGGAGCCCTTTTGCTTTCATGTTTCGCCCTTTTAAATTAAGCCCCGGGGTTAAGGGGCGCAATCCCTTTTTAAGTTTAATTCCCCTTAGCTTCAGGCAGACATGCTTTTCCCTCCCCCCTTTTTCCTTGTTCGGGCCCTTTGGGGTTTTGAACAGATAAGAGTAGGGAAGGAAGGAACTTCCAAATCTTTTTTTATGAACTATATACCCCCCCCCCCCAAACCCTTTTTTAAAAAGGCATTCCCTCTCCCCCCCTCTCCATAGGGTTTAATTTCCCTCTCCCCCTCTCCAATGGTATTTCACTCCCCCCCCCTCCCCAAAATTTGTACTTCTTTCCCACCCTCCAAAATGGGTTTTTTTAACTCCCCTACCCCTCCTTTTCCCACTCTCCCACCTTCCAAGGGTTTTTTTTCCCACTAAACCCCCTTTTCCCACGGGTTTATTTCACTCTCCCACCTCCAACATGGTTTTTTCACTCTCCCCCTCTCCACAGGGGTTTTTTTCCCCTCCCCCCCCCTTCCACATGGTTTTTTCCACTCTCCCCTCCCCCAAATTGGTATTTATTTCTCCCACCTCCCCAAAAGGGTTTTTTCCTCCCCCAAACCTCTCCGCATGTTTTTTTCATTCTCCCCCCCTCCACATGGTTTTTTTTTCTCCCCCCCCTCCAAATGGTTTTTTTCACTTCCCCCCCCTCTCCATTGGTATTTCACTCTCCCACCTCTCCACTTTGGGATTTCACTCCCCCCCCCTCTCCACTTGGTATTTCACTCCCCCCACCCTCCACAGGGGATTTCACTTCCCACCTTTTACAGGGTTTATTTCACTCTCCCACCTCCCCATTTTGGTTTTTCACTTCCCCCCTCTCCAAAGGGGATTTAAACTCCCCCCCCTTCCCACATGGAAATTTCACCCCTCCCCCCTCCCCAAAGGGTATTTAAAATCCCCCCTCTCCGCTTTGGTTTTTCCCTCTCCCCCCCCCACCTCCCCCAAAATGGAAATTTTCCCCTTTTTCCCAAACCTCTCCCCCTGGTATTTCACTTTTCCCCACCCCCTCCACATGGTATTTCCCCCTTTTCCCCCCCTCTCCACGGTTTTTTTCACTCTCCCCCTCCCCCACTGGTATTTCACTCCCCCCCCTCTCCACATGGTTTTTCCCACTCCCCCCCCCCTCCACAGGGGGATTTCAACTCCCCCTCTCCCATGGAAATTCCCACTCTCCCCCCTTTCTCCACATGGTATTTCCCCTCTCCCCCCTTCTCCACTTGGAAATTTCCCCCCCCCCTTCCCCCAATTGGTATTTAAACTCTCCCCCCTCCCCCCATGGATTTCACTCTCCCACCTCCCCAAAATGGTTTTTCCCAATCCCCCCCCTCTCCACATGGTTTTCACTCTCCCACCTCCCCAAAATGGTATTTCACTCTCCCCCTCTCCAAAGGGGTTTTTTCCAAAATCCCCCCCCTCTCCACAGGGTTTATTTCACTCTCCCACCTCTCCAAAAGGTATTTCACTCTCCTTCCCTCCCACAAGGGTTTTTTTCCACTCTCCCACCTCTCCACTTTTTTTGTTTAATTTCCCCACCTTCCAACATGGTATTTCCTCTCCCCTTCTCCACATGGTGTTTCACCTCCCCCACCTCTCCACGGGGTATTTCATCTCCCACCTCTCCACATGGTATTTCATTTTCCCCCCACCTTTCCCCTTTGGTATTTCACTCCCCCCCCCCCTCTCCACTGGTTTTTCCCTCCCCCCCCCCTCCCACATGAATTTATTTCCCCCCCCTTTCCAATGGTTTTTCCCACTCCCCCCACCTTCCACGGGTATTTCACTTTTCCCACCTCTCCACAGGGTATTTCCCTCCCCCCTCTCCACATGGTATTTCACTTCCCAACCTTTCCACATGAATTTCACTCTCCAACCCCCCAAATGGTATTTCACTCCCCCACCTCTCCAAAAAGTTTTTCCCCTTTCCCCCCCCTCCATTAGGTGGGGAAGGGGGCGGGGACCGATGTTGTTTTCAGTAAAGGTAAAACAAAGGGGTTTTGTGTGGAAGGGTCGTCACTCCTAGACGAAAACCCCCTGGTCACTCCCTACCCCTCACGTGTGTGGAGTCACCCCAGACGAACGACCCCGGGTCAGCTCTCCTACTCCCTCACAGTGTGTGGGGGGCCGTCACCCCCAGACAGCACAGGCCTGGCCCAGCTCTCCTTTTTCCCCTCACGTTTTTGTAAAGAGAGGGGCCTTTGGGTTTAACGATGTTTTAAAACAGGGCCGTAGGATAAGGCGTTTTTTGGGAGGGGAAAGCTTTGTCATATATCGACTTTTTTAATTCCGTTTTTTTTTTTTGGGTCTTTGGGGGGATAAGGCTTTGGTTGGAACAGGAAAGGTTTTTCACCAAACGACTTAAAATTTCCCCTTTTTCCCTTGGGTGCCCGCCAGTTTTTCACCGCAAAGTAATACAATAAATAATGAAGAAACAATGATAATGTGACTTGTAACAGGGCGTTTGAACGATGGAAAAGGGAAAAAAATGTTTTGTTTTACATGGCAAAAGAAAAAAATTATTTCGAAAACCATAATGCCCGTAACAATGGAAAAAACACTTTTCCCGGGGGACTTAAATTTTACGTAGCAAAAAGGGTTTATGGGACCTTTGACATAAGATATGGCCAGTGCAAACAACAATGTGTTTTGGTAAAAAATTTTTAAAAACCAAGGGCCCCCAAAAATTAACCTGCAACATGAAAATTGTAGCAATAAAAAAGAAGGCTTGATTTGAAACATGATAACTTTAGCTTTTTGGCAATGGACAGGGGTAACTTTTTTTTATAATGATGATAAAACAAAAAATTAAAAATAACGGGAGTTGATAATGATAATAAATTCATTATAATGGGTGAAAACCAGAACAAAGAGACGGGGGAAAATTAAAACAAAATTTTGGGGTGTTCTACCCCGGGGGAAAAAAATTCAAGTTCCCGTCAAAGAAATAAGCCCAATTGGCATTTTAAAACTTTTCTGAAAAACCTGTAGGGCCATAACAACACAACACCCACACACAAAACCACACACACACCCAAAACACACACGCGCGCGCGCGCGCGCGCGCGCACGCGCACAAACACACACGAAAATCCCAAAAAAACCCCCCCACACAACGCAGGGCACGCACGCACGCACGAAAACGCACGCCCACCGCACAAAAACCCACACACAAAACCACACACACACACACACCCACAAAAACCCACACACCCCAACACCCAAACACACACATGCGCGCGCCCCGCGCCCCCAATTCCATCTCTAACGATCTCAAAACGATCTCCCCCTCTCTTCGACCTGGTTTTAAATTTGCGGGTACATTTGGACTTATGAAAAGTTTTGGGTTGGGGAAAACAGAAATAAAATAGCGAAATTCGTTGTAAACCATCCTTTCTTCATCACCACCAAACATTTTTCAGAACTTTTTTCACTCACACCCATAAAAATTTTTGCAGAACCCCTTTCACTCCCCCGCCAAAACATTCTGCAAAAACTCTTTCACTAAACCACCATAACATTCTGCACCCTCTTTCACCCCACCACCTTTAAAAATTCTCAGAACTTTTTTCACCCCCAAACCAAACATTCTGCAGAACTCTTTCCCCTCACCCCCATAACATTCTACAGAACTTTTTCCCTTCACCGCCTTTAACATTCTACAAAACTCTTTCACTCCCACCATAACTTTTTGCGAATTTTCACCCCCCCAATAACATTTTCCCGAACTCTTTCACTCACCACAAAAACCTTTCAAAAACTCTTTCACTCACCAAAAACTTTCTGCAGAACTCTTTCACTCACCCCCCAACAACATTCTCCCAAAAACTCTTTCACTCACCATCATAACTTTTAAAGAACTCTTTCACTCACCGCTAAAACCCTTCCGCGAACTCTTTTCACTAAACACCATAACCCCCTTTTCAAAACCTTTCACTCCCACCTTTGCATTCTGCAGAACTCTTTCCCCCTCACAACCAAAACATTCTCCAAAACTTTTTTCACTCACCACCATAACATTTCTGCAGAATTTTAACTCACCACCAAAATTTTTTCTGCAAAAAACTCTTTCACTAAACCCCCAAAAAACATTTTTTGGGCCAGAACTTTTTCCCACCCCCAAAAAAACTTCTGGAAACAACTCTTTCCCCTCACCCCCAAAAACATTCGCAAAAATCTTTCACTCACCCCCAAAACTTTCTGAAAAAAACTTTTTCCCACTCACCACCATAACATTCTGCAAAATTTTTTTTTTTTTTTTTCCCCCCACCTTTAACATTCTGCAGAACTTTTTCACTCCCCACCATAACATTTGCAAAAACTCTTTCCCCACCGCCATAACTTTTTGCAGAACTCTTTCACTCCCCAAACCATAAAAATTCTGCAAACTTTTTAAACTCCCGCCAAAAACTTTTGCAGAATTTTTTTTCTTTTAAAAACCACCATAAAAATTTTGGGCAAAACTTTTGGTAACAGAATTTTTTTTGCCAGGTCCATGCCCACAGTTCTCACTGCAGTCCGAATAAAGGGATGACCCGTGCTTCCCCCAGGACACTAAACCTGACTCCATCAGGCAAAGTGTTTGAAAATTGAACACATTGCTGGACCTGACTGACTCCACGGGCACTGTGTATAAAATTAAAACTTTATTGGGGACCTGACTGACCCCCCATCGGGCATTGTGTTTTTGATATTGAACAAAATTGCTGGCCCTGACGACCCCAAATCGGGACTGTGAAATGATTTTTAAACAAAATTGCGCCTTTTTTCCCACTCTAATCAAATCGGGCCCTTTGGGAGGTAAAGGTGACAGAAAAAGGTTTGGGAATAGGGGAGGGAAATGGGGGGGGGAAAAAGGGAAAAAGAATGCTCGACACATGCATGCACGCCTGAGAGGAGAGAGAGAAGAGAGAGAGAGGAGGGAGCGAGAAGAGGAGGAGAGAGAGGGGAGAGAGAGAGGGGGAGAGAGAGAAGAGAGGAAGAGAGAGAGAACGAACGAAGGGAGCGAATCTTTTTTAATGGGGGAAAAAGGGCGGAATAAGCACAACAGGTTTTTTTTACTTTCCGGGGCCCTAAATAAAGGGGGAAAAAATATAAAAAAAGCAATAACAACATCAAAAAACCTAATCTAGAATAAAAAGAAAAACATACTTTAAAGGGCTATATAAGACAGAAAAAAACCGGAAACCAAAAAAAAAAGAAAGAACACAATCAAGGGCCTGAAGAGAGAAAGAGAGAAAAGGGAGAGAAGAGAGAGAGAGAGAGAGAGAGAAGGGGAGAGAGAGGAGAAGGAAAGGAAAAGGGGGAGGGGAAGAGAGAGAGAGAGAGGAGGGGAGAGAGAAAAGAGAGAGGAGAGAGAGAGAGACAGACGGGACAGACAACAGACAGACAGAGAGAAACAGGGGGGGGGGGGGGAGGGGGGGGTCATCAAAAAAGGTTTAAAAAAAAAAAAAATTTTTTTTATTGGAAAAAATTTAAAATATAAAAAAACTTTAATAAACAACAAAAAAATTAAAAACACATTTCTGGAGGGGAAAAAAATCTTTGAACAGGCCCCCCATCCTGTAGAAAAGAAAACATTGACACATGAAAAGGGCAGCACCTTTGGAACAAAGATGAGAGAGACCAGTCCCGGAGAGAGAGAAGAAAGAGAGAGGGAGAGAGAGAGGAGAGGGAGAGAGAGAGAGAGGAAAAGACAGCAGACAGACAGACGGACGGACAGATAAAAAGAGAGACGGGACAGAGAAAACTGAGGGAGAGAGGAGGAGGAGAGAGAGAGAGAGAGAGAAAAGGGGGGGGGGGGGGTTTTAAAGAGCATAAATTTGGGAAAAAATTCACCCCATTATTTTTGGGGGTAGGGGGATGGGGGGGCCCTTTTTAAAAACCCTGTAAAATGCTGGTTTTCAAGAACACCCAAGAGAGGGTGAAAAATGCATTTTCCACAAGAACCCGCCGGGGGTATGAAGCTGGTTTTAAAAAATATCTTTCTTGGACGGGGTTTTACTTTTTTAAATGAAAATGGGGGTTTTCTTTAAAATCAAAAATTTTTTTTTTTATTTGAAGGGGGTTAACAAGCCCCCAAAAAAGAATTTTAAAACAAAAAAAAGCTTTATTGTTTTTTAAGCTTCAAGTTTAATGGAAAAAACCAGATCTATATGGGTAAGGTATAAAAAGTAACCGATTTTAAAAAAAATTTTTTTTCCCGGGAACGTTTTTTAAAAAGGGACAAAACAAAGGTTTGAGTAAAAGTTTAACTAGCTGAATCTAAAATTGTTGATGCAAAATTTTTATATGGGTTTTCAATATAAGGCGGGGAAAAAATTTATTTAAACGTAAAAGGCAGTCTAGGAAATGCTTTTTTTTGGCAGCTGGTATTTTTTTCCCCCGAAACTTTTTTTCCCATAAAGACCGTACTTGTTCAGCCCCATTACAGTTTGTTTGTCTATAAACAAATTTCCTAAACTTTATGACAGATGTTTCTTCGATATTTTAAACCATTGATAAAAGGGGGGCGCCTTTATAAAAAATTTTTTTGGGACTTTTTTGTTTTTGGGTTATATCATTTGTTTGGTTTTGAAAAGGGTTTTGGGACCATTTTGGTTTAATTCAGATCTTTTCGGTTGGGCTGGTTATTCCTGCTGAAAATAACATAGATACTTTTTCTGTTTTGCGATCAAAACCCCAAGAACAGTAGTGTCATGGGGCGAACATATCACAAAGCGTTTGGGAGAAAAAGGGGGGACCCATTAAAAATATATTGAAAAAAGTATGGGCCCCTTAGGCGGAGCCTTGAGGAACCCCATGTTTGAGAGGAAAAATTAGAAGATTGGCTTTCCCTGAATTGAGCAATTTTTTTTCTGTCGCTTAAAAACGAAAGATGGTTCTGAGCATTACAAATTTAAACGGTAAAATTTTTAAAACTTTTTTAAAAAGGCGGCGTGGTCAATTACATCAAAAGCTTTTGCAAAGTCAATAAAAAAGGGCACCAGTTTACCTTGTTTTTATTTATTTTTTGAGCCCTTTTTCTACTAGGTTGGGGGGGTGCTGTGTGGCCCGGAGTGATGTTTCCCCGAAACCCAATGATTGGGTGAAAATTTAATTATATTTTTCCAAAAAGGTTTAAAAATGCCTCTTTTTAAAAAATCTTCCAAAGGTTTTGATTCCACAGACAGGATAGAAATTGGTCTGAATTTTCAAAGGGGCCCCCAGGGGTCACCTTTTTTTATAGAATTTGGGGCCCTTTCCCTAGCAATTTTGAAAAAATTTAGGACATTGGTTTTTTGAATACATAAATTTAAGATGTAGGTCAGTGTATCAAAAAACGGGGCTGCAATTTTAGGATTTTCCCCTAAAAACGCTAAAAACCAAAGAGCACATGTACTTTCCCGACGGATAGGGGGATTATTTACCTCATGGGGTGACATTAAGGGGTGTTTTAAGTCTGGGAAATGGGTTTTGAATCAAAAGAAATCGTTTTAAAAATTTAAGATTTTTTGGGGGGGATCTATCTGAAATTTTAATTTTTGTCTTAGCAATATTTCAAAAAAGGTCATTTAAATTTTTTTAGAAAACAGGTCTTCATGTGATGTATTTTTTCTCATGGGTTTTTTTTTTTTTTTTTTTGTCACTGATTGAAGCATTCCCAAAAAAATCTGCTATTGGGATTAGAAGAAAAAAGTTCTTTAAATTTTTTTACGTATCTTTCGGAAAAACCCCAATTTCCCCTTTTTTACAGTTGGTTGGAGCAAGTTTTGTAAATGATTTGTGACAAACCCGAAATGTTTTCAGCGTCAGTGGTTGATTTCATTTTTTTTTCTTGACCCCATTGCAGAATGCGGTGGCCTTTGCAAAATTTAAAATTTTTTCCCAGCACTCCCCCCCAGACCGACCGCTCGCACAATTTTCAAATTTTGCTCGCACTTTCAATTATTTCGCGCGCAAAAACCCCACAAAACACACACCACTCAAAATACAACACCACACACAAGCAAGCATACCCCCCCACACATACCACGAAAACACAAAAGCAAAAACCCCACACACACACAAAACACACACACACAACACAAAACACACACAACACACAAACACAAAAACAAAAAGAAGAGAGAGGGGAGAGAGAGAAGAGAGAGAGGGGGGAGGGGGAGAGAGAGGAAGAGAGAGGGGGGGAGAGGGGGGAGAAAAAGAAGAGATAAGGGGGAGAGTAGGGGAGGGGAGAGGGGAGAGAGAAGAGAGGGGGAGAGAGAGAAGAGCGGGGGGGGGGGGGGGGGAGTAAAATAAGTTTTGTAGGGCTTGTCTTTTTCTTCGTTTGGGGTGCTCCCCAAAACGGGCTGTTTTCAGTCCGGGCCAACCCTTTATGAACAAATAGAAAGTCATCAAAAATTGGGAGGAAAAAATCAAAAGAAAACTTTAAAAATATTTAAATTTTTTTTAAAACCAAAGAAGGGAGGATAAAAAGCGCCCCCCCGTTTTGTAAAGCGCCCTTTTTAAAAAAGGCGGGGGCTTAACCCGCCCCACTTGGGAAAAACACCCACCTATTCCCAAGCACGCCTACAAATCGGTGGGGGCCTAGCACCCCATTTGTAAGCGGGTTTTAAAAAATCGGGGCGGCCTTTTCAATTTGGGGGGTTACCGGGTAATTTGTTAAACTGCGTTTGGGCCTTTTTTAAAAATCTTTGCATATTTGAAGTCATTAAAACAATAAACAGTTCAAACAAAGGCCTCAAGGGCAAATAGACGGCCCCAAAAATGAAGAGTTTCACACCCCCACACACACCACACACACACAAACACCCCACAAAACCCCCCACACACACACACACACACACACAATTTCACTCCTCACTCAGGTCATAAATCACCCCACGTAAAAATCACAGAAAATCTTTCCCTAATCGACTCACCCCAAAATTTCCATTTCACCCCAGGTTCAGTGGGTCTTTTGTATTGTTTTAAAGGGGAAAGCGAACTCCCCGGGCCCATACATGATGGCGGGGGGCCTTCACTCTCTTCCCCTCTGGGCTGTCATGAACGTTTTCTGGGGGGGTAAAACGTCCCGCCATCCACGTGTTTTTGGGAAAGGGGACAGGGCGGGTTTTGCTAAACATAAAAGAACAGATCCAGTACACAAACATGGGCTTCCCCCGTTAGGCACACACATTTGGGCTTTTACCCAAAACATAAAAGAACAAAATTTCCAAATACAAAATACATTTTTTTTTTCGTTTGTGCACACACCCCAATGGGGTTCACACAAAACAAAAGAACAAAATCCAGTACACCAAAAAACTTTCTTCTCGTTACCCCCAAAACACGATGGCGTTTACACACATCCCACCCCCCTCCCCTCCCACCCCCCTCCACTCCCTCCCTGGAAAATTAACAATTTCCCGGATTATGTTTCAAAAAAAAACAACTGAACTCACGGTAAGTGCGTGGCCCAGATTTTTCGTCTTGTACATTTGGGAAAGGTTTTTCCTTTTTTTTCCCCCGGTTCAAACCCATACCGGGGGGGTCTTTGAAATGGCTTCATCTTCCCTAGTCTGGACACAAATTTTCAGGGTTTTAAAGGCCCGTTTTTTGCCATTAGCTGCAGCAACGTCCCCCCTCTTTGGGGTTTTTCCCTATTGGGTATATGTGCTGTTCGGGCTGTAAGACTTTCCCCCCCGCCCCGTTGCTGTAACATACACAGACCCCACACATTGAAAAGTCTGACAGATTTAAAAAAAATGGGGGGTGCTGAAGGGGGGAAAATTTAAAAAAAAAAAACAAGATGCAAAGCAAAATAAACATACTCCCAGTTTATTTTGAATTTCGCGGGGAGATTTTTCCCAAAAAAGGAAAAAAACCCTCTTGGGGGTGGGGTAACCGTTAGTAATTGCTATTCTTTGGGAAACATCGGGCATCGTCTGTGACCTAAAATGAAATACTTACAAATTTTTATAAAAAAAACGGCCCCCAAAAAACTTGCTGAGATTTTCCCCTAAAGAAAAAAAGGAAATTTGGGGCCCTTAGAACGGCTGTAAGGGAAAAAATTTAAAAATCGGGCCCATCCGTGGCCCATAATTTAACTACCTACAAAATTTTTAGAAATATCACCACGTACTTTTTGAATATTTTCCCTAAAGAAGAAAAACTGTTACAGGGCCCTTTCGCCCTTGATACGGCTAAAAACGGTAAAACTAAAACATCAGGGATCTTCATGATCCATTTGAACATTCCTTCTAATTTTCCCCCCTGATCCCAAGTACCTTTTTGAGATATTCCAAAAAAAAAAAGAAAAAAAAAACGGGGGGAAAAAGACCCTTCCCGCCCCTTTTTGGGGAGGGAAAACGGGAAACTAAAAATCAGGCATCATCCCTGATCCATAAAGAACATTAAACCCGCTAATTTTCACAAAAATCGGCCAATATTTTTTGAAAATTCCCTGAAGAAAAAAAAAAACGTACAGGCCGTTACAAACCCCTTAGTAATTTGGGTAAAACGGTAAACTATAACACCCGGGGATTATCGTGACCCCTAATTTTAAAAACCTCACATTTTAGAAAGATTCGGGGCCCAAAGGGGTTTTTGAGTTTTTCATAAAGAAGAAAAAACCCCTTTTTCAGGCTGTTACAGCCGTTAGTAACGGCTATAACGGGGTAACCTAAAACTGGGCATCATTCGTGACCCATAATGAAACATACCTGCAAATTTTCACAAAGATCAGCCAAGTACTTTCTGAGATATTTCCATAAAGAAGAAAAAGCGTTACAGTACATTACTGCCGTTAGCAACGACTGCAACGGTAAACTAAAACATTGGACATCATCCTTGACCCATAATGAACGTACCTACAAATTGTCAGAAAGATCGGCCAAGTGCTTTCTGAGATATTCTATAAAGAAGAAAAAGAGTTACAGGCCGTTACAGCCGTTAGTGATAAAAGATAGTCGTCTCAAATGGAACGAACATTTACAATTTAGTATGTAAGAAAGCAAACAACACCTTAGCTTTCTTATACAGGAATATCAATGACTGCCCCCAAAAGGTTAAAGACGACTGCTACAGAACACTGGTTAGACCAGTACTGGAAATATGGTTGCTCAGTTTGCGATCCTTAGCATCTAAAGGACATTGATAACCTCGAAAAGATTCAGAAGAGAGCAGCACGGTTCGTAACAGGGAACCACATCAGAGAAAGGGGAATACTAGGAAGAACATGAGGAAATTAGATGGAAACCCTTAGAAGAGAGAAGAGCTTTTATCAAACTTAACATCTTCAAAGGCAGAGCTAAAGTAATTGATATTCCAATGGAACAACTAGTATTGAATAAAAGTAGCACCAGGAGTGGCGGTCAATGTTATACCATACCTGCATCAAATATTGACAGCCACTTACATTCATTTTAATCCTAGTTCTGTACGGCTGTGGAACTCACTGCCGGGTGCCATCAAGATTGCCACAAATGCAGCCTCGTTTAAAAAACAAATTGATACGACAGTTTTGATATCTGCATATTGACGATTTTCTATTTTAACTTTTCCAGATATTTTACTGTTATCTGGGCCTGAATTTGGCCATTGCTTTTAACTTCTGAATATCGAGTGCGACCCCTTGTTGCCGAATTTGCTCCAAGGGCCAACAGTCTGAGTCGCACTATTTTATGTTATTTTATTTTACTTTTTAACATGCGCGCTGGTGACCTACTCGTTTTTGAGTGATCCAGTATTTTAGAGAAGAAAGAAGAAGAAGAAAGAAGAAGAAGAAATCGGACAACATGTCAAGAAAAAACGGTTTTTAACGGTCAAAATTTGAAACACTATATAGAAGTGCCATTTGTGTGTGATAACCTTTCTATATACGAAATGTCATTAAAATCCACCTATATATAAGAAAGAACGGCAGAATAATCGGTTTTTAAAACGGTTGTTTAATCCATTTTCAGCATTACACCACATACATATGGACAGAGGCTCCGATTTGTCACAGATCATCCAAACCGCTTATAAATTGGCCATGTACTTTCTGAGATAGTCCATAAAGAAGAAAAACCGTTACAGGCCGTTACAACCGTTAGTAACGGCTATAACGGGACAAACTAAAACATCAGGCATCATCCGTGACCCACAATGAACATACCTGCTAATTTTCATAAAGGTCGGCCAAGTACTTTCTGAGATAGTCCATAAAGAAGAAAAACCCGTTACAGGCCGTTACAGCCGTTAGTAACGGTTATAACGATAAACTAAAACATCGAGCATTATTCGTGACCCATAATGAACATATCTACACATTTTCAGAAAGATCGGCCAAGTACTTTCTGAGATATTCCATAAAGAAGAAAAACCGTTACAGGCCGTTACAGCCGTTAGTAAAGCTATAATGGGGTAAACTAAAACATCGGGCATCATCCTTGACCCATTAAAAACAAAGCTACAAATTTTCAGAAAGATCGGCCAAGTACTTTTTGAGATATTCTATAAAGAAGAAAAACCGTTACAGGCCGTTACAGCCGTTAGTAAAGCTATAATGGGGTAAACTCAAACATCGGGTATCATCCGTGACCCATAATGAACATACCTGCTAATTTTCACAAAGATCGGCCAAGTACTTTCTGATATATTCCATAAAGAAGAAAAGGCGTCACAGGCCGTTACAGCCGTTAGTAACGGCTGTAACGGTAAACTAAAACATCGGGCATCATCCGTGACCCGTAATGAACATCCCTACAAATTGTCAGAAGATCGGCCAAGTACTTTTTGAGATATTCTATAAAGAAGAAAAACCGTTACAGGCTGTTACAGCCGTTAGTAACGGCTGTAACGGATAAACTAAAACATCGGGCATCATCCGTGACCCGTAATGAACATACCTGCTAATTTTCACAAAGATCAGCTTAGTACTTTCTGAGATATTCCATGGAGAAGAAAAAGCGTTACAGGCCGTTACAGCCGTTAGTAACGGATGTAACGGTAAACTAAAACGTCGGGCATCATCCTTGACCGGTAGTGAACATACCTACACATTTTCAGAAAGATCGGCCCAATAGTTTTGTCTGGAGCGAGTGGAACACATTTTGACCACGGACACCCAGACACACACACACACACACACACACACACACACACACACACACACACACACACACACACACACAGCATTTCTTCGTTCCCATTCTAAACAACTCCCTGTTCCTTTAAGAACTGGGAGTACAATGAAGAAAAAAAATATGCGAGCGCTGTGTGTGTGTGTGTGTGTGTGTGTGTGTGTGTGTGTGTGTGTGTGTGTGTGTGTGTGTGTGTTGAGATATTCTATAAAGAAGAAAACCCGTTACAGACCGTTACAACCGTTAGTAATGGCTATAATGAGGCAAACTAAAACATCAGGCATCATCCGTGACCCATAATTAACATACCTGCTAATTTTCATAAAGGTCGGCCAAGTACTTTCTGAGATAGTCCATAAAGAAGAAAAACCGTTACAGGCCGTTACAGCCGTTAGTAACGGCTGTGACGATAAACTAAAACATAGGGCATCATCTTTGACCATTAAAAACAAAGCTACAAATTTTCAGAAGATCGGCCAAGTACTTTTTGAGATATTCTATAAGAAGAAAAACCGTTACAGGCCGTTACAGCCGTGTAGTAAAGCTATAATGGGGTAAACTCAAACATCGGTATCATCCGTGACCCATAATGAACATACCTGCTAATTTTCACAAAGATCGGCCAAGTACTTTCTGAGATATTCCATAAAGAAGAAAGGCGTTACAGGCCGTTACAGCGTTAGTAACGGCTGTAACGGTAAGCTAAAACATCGGGCATTATTCGTGACCCATAATGAAGATACCTACAAATTGTCAGAAAGATCGGCCAAGTACTTTCTGAGATATTCCATAAAGAAGAAAAACCGTTACAGGCCGTTACAGCCATTAGTAACGGATATAGCGGTAAACTAAAACACCGGGCATCATCCGTGGCCCTTAATGAACATAGCTACAAATTTTCAGAAAGATCGGCCCAGTAGTTTTGTCTGGAGCGAGCACAGCTTTATTTTTCCGTCCCATTCGAGACACTTAGTTAAAGGGCCGAACAAACAAGGCTTACACATTTCTGACCCAACATTTTTGTTGTTGTAGTCCAAGCATAGGCATGAATCAAACTTGTATACTAGTTAACTAGGGAAAATTAAGTTCCCAGAAAGTGATGACGTCATTTTTGCACATTTGTGTGTGTATGTTGTCATTGTTTGAATATCGCCTGACCCCTTGTGTACAAGCTTTCATGCCGTATCTACATTATCAACAGGAAAATAAACCTAGTCGAGTTTGGTATTAAAAAAATTGTCGGGAATTTGCCTATTCAGTCATCTCAAAAGAACAGATATATTACATTTTTTATGACAACCACTAATTATCAAAACTAACAGCCCCACTTGTGATGGCCGCTCAGCAATGCCGAACACATTGTTGTCAGACCGGCTGTACACAGATGACATTCAGTTCGCCGAGTACAGCGCGGTAAGCTGGCTGGTGGGGAGCGGCCTGCAGAAAACAACCCTTTCCCTGACCTGCATTCACGGCTTGGCCTCTGCAGCTGTGGCAAGCTGAAAAACTCCCCTTCCTCTCAATACTAAGTGGCTTGCTCTGAACAGCTGTGCGAGTGGAACACATTTTGACCACGGACACACGGACAGACACACAGACAGACACACAGACAGCATTTCTTCGTTCCCATTCTAAAGTACTCCCTGCTCTATAAGAACTGGGAGTACAAAAAATAAGGGAGGGGGGCGGGAGGGAGGAACAGAAGAAAGAGAAACCGTCATAAAAATGTCAAAGAAAATAAAGTGAACGCAGTGTGCCGCCAACAACCAAAAGACATGGACAGTAATGAAACCTTCCGTGTTGTGTTCAACAACAACATACAGTGACATGTCCACCTCAGTGTCCCCAAAGACAAAAGACAGCAATGAAACCTGTGCTGTGTTCAACAACAACATAGTGACATGTCCACCTCAGTGTGCCCCAAAACAAAAGACAGCAATGAAACCTTCCGTGCTGTGTTCAACAACAACATAGTGACATGTCCACCTCAGTGTGCCCCAAAGACAAAAGACAGCAATGAAACCTTCCGTGCTGTGTTCAACAACAACATAGTGAATGTCCACCTCAGTGGCCCCAAGACAAAAGACAGCAATGAAACTGTGCTGTGTTCAACAAAAACTAGTGACATGTACCACCTTAGTGTGCCCCAAAGACAAAGAGACAGCAATGAAACCCTGTGTGTGTTCAACAACAACCATAGTGACATGTCACATCAGTGTGCCCCAAAGACAAAAGACAGCAATGAAAACCTTCTGTGCTGTGTTCAACATTAAATAGTGGCATGTCCACCTCAGTGTGCCGCTAAGACAAAAGACAGCAATGAACCTTCCGTGCTGTGTTCAACAACAACATAGTGAAATGCCCACCTCTGTGTGAAGCCTCAAGTTCAAAGCGTAAGGTGCGTTACAGATAACAATTACCACAGGGTGGAAGATGAAAGAAAGGCAACAATGTGTAAACAAGCACTCTTCTGTCCTTAGGCTTTGTAGGCATCGGCCTCCCCTCCCTACTCCCCCCCCCCCCCCCCTTTGTCTCCCCACACCAACCGCTTTGCAACTTCACCGACAATAGTTTGGTTCATGCTTGAGTGATTCTACCTTCGGAAAAACCCGACTGAAGGTAATTTGGAACATGATATGGAGTACAGATACACTAATAGAAAAGACGGCGGGGTTGGGTTTGGGGGGAGACAGGCCCCAGTGGAATCAGTGATACTGCCAACCCTTCACAGGCATTCGAGATGTTCTACAATTAAAATATGTTTTGTCTTGAACGTAAGACACATGTCACATTTGTAAGATAAAGAACATGGAACGAAAAAGCCAGTATGGGTTATTACTGGTTCATTATAATATGACATGTGATACAAAACAAGTAACCAAAAAACAGTATTGTTTATTACTGGTTCATTACATTAAGTGTCTAATGGAGACATGTGATACATAATGGCATGTTAAAAGGTCCAGTAACATATCTTTGAATTGCCAGCCATGGATTTACATCATGATATCATTGGGTTTACTTCTGCTGGCGTTTGGTAAAGCCGTCAATTTGTTCGAGTGACGAGCGCCTGGTTTTCCAACAACTGATAAAAGGCTAAAACACAAGCAAGGGTAAAAGTGAAAAAGACCAGACACGTTACCGTCCCCACGAGCGAAGAAGACTGTCAGCCCTCCCAGCCACAACACGACTGTTCCTACACCAGTGCCACCCCCCATCCCAGCATCACTGACACCAGGAACGCTCACAGCGATGTCAGTGTTTGGGTTTGTTCAGCTCCTCTCCACAGGAAAACAAACACACCCGTCACTGTGACAATGGACCGGCTTGAGGACTCCTCTCCACAGGAAAACAGCACAACCGTCGACGACTGTGACAATGGACCGGCTTTAGGACTCCTCTCCACAGGAAACACAGCACAACCGTCACTGTGACAATGGACTGGCTTGAAGACAAGTCCCCTTTGTTCAGGCTAACCCTCACCGTATAAATCACATCAACCATCAATGGGAGAACAAGTCCACTTTGTTCAGGCTAACCCCTCACCCTATAAATCACATCAACCATCAATGGGAGAACAAGTCCCCTTTGTTCAGGCTAACTCCTCACCGTATAAATCACATCAACATTTAATGGGAAAACAAGTCCATTTTGTTCAGGCTAACTCCTCACCGTATAAAT
>JAFLJL010014654.1:38158-45978 GCA_018398815.1 Conus ventricosus | reverse complement strand
CCCTTTTTTAAATTTTGGGCGATTTTTTTTGAAATTATCACCCCAAATTTTAAATTTTTTAAAGGTTATTTGTGGGGGGGTGATTTTTTAATTTAAAGAAAAAAGAAAAAAGGGGGGGAAAGTCGTAAAATGTGATAATGACTTGTTTGGAAAAAAAATAATGCGTTACTAAAAATAATGTCGCGTGGGCCGAAGAATCAGAGTTACATTAGCCCCTGTGAGGTGTATAACTTTAGAATTAAAAGACCTTGCAGACGTGCGGATTTGAACAAAAATGGTGAGATAGGCGCTTTGTTGGTTTTAAAGTACATAAAGATGGTGATTATAAACGCAAAGAGGTTGGCGACAACAAAAGTTTCCTAAACTAGAACAGCTGCGCAATCTAGAAGCAAATAATGTTGGTCGTATGAATATAAATAGTTCGAAAACATGCCCTAAAATTGGCACTAGAACCATATTTAGAATGGGACATAAAATTTGAATTCATAAAGCCTTTTACATATTTTAGCCGTCAAAAAGTTCAGAAAAGCATTCAACTTGGCCCTTTACATGTAAGTCTTATGCCAGATGACAATAGTCGGAAAGAGATTGAAATAAAAGCCGTAGGGGAAAAAACAGTACATCCTCCACAGAAGAGAAGCGGTTTTAAAAGATGCTTCTACAAAATTACAGTTCATCCGCAAATGAAATTAGGGGACGGGGTTCACAATAATATTTGAAATTTCTGTTTTAAAAAGATAAGGAGAGGGATGGGGTTGTGGGCGTTAGTGACGTCCTTTTTAAAGGAATTCAATTAGCTGGCAAAACTTAGACGTTGACAGTCTTAAAGTTACTGTTGTCATTCTTCACAATGGTGAGGATATTAAGGTCATAAAAACAAGCAACAAAATCAATATTAGTCTAAATAGAAACAATCTTACAGCACTGATTGGATTAATCTTACACATTTAGACCTTATAGGATTTATTATACTGAACAAGTTTTGACAGAGGACATGATAAAAACAATAACTGGATTAGATTAAATTCTAGTAAAAACTAGGGAGCATTTAAACTTTATGAAAAAAAACCCCTCATTGTTCATTAAATTTGTGGACAGAGGTTGTGGAAAAACAAAAATTTGTCCTCGACCTGTTACAAACAGTTTATCGTTATAATTTTAATCATATTGTGGTTTTCTGTCAACACTTAAATGGACAAAGCATATATGATAGAAGGTTTATATGGACAGATGATGACATATATTTAGTTAATCCTAGCAATAAACTTAGTGAGTGTTTAGAAACGTTTTTATAGACTGTTTTTAAGGAACGCAGACACTATTTATTCTAGATGACTGTTGGCAGAAAGGACATAGTTAAAAAGAGAAACACTTTGTCGAAACTAGCTTTCAGTGGAAGACATGCTGGAATAAGTGTGTGGATTTTATGTCAAAATTTTATAACTCAGTTTTAAAAGACTTTAGAGAAAGTTAAAGACTGTAGTTCTTTTTCCATGAAGACAAAGATCTTTGAAGAATTTTTGCGCGAAAATGTTGTTTTGAAAATGACAGGAAAACATAGTTTAAAACAAAAATGAAATCTGAAAATTTTTAGTAAATTAGTATTGAAAACGGAAAACCCTGAAGTATGTTTGTTTTTTGGGTCGTTATTTTTGGTTACTTGTCAGAGAACAGGAATGGCGGTTTTAGGGACTTTCCCCCAAAAAAAGTGGTGGAGAGAGTGGTTAAAGGGGATATTATGTTTCCCTTTTTCCCTTTTTAAAATTTTTTTTTAAACTGGTTGTCCCCTCATGGTTGAGCACTTTTGTTTTTGAGTGGGTTTAACTCTAATTTTATATATTAAAATTGTCGGGATTTTGGGGTATTTTTGGTTCTCCCCTTCCCCCCCCCCCTTCCCCTTTTTCCTGTGCCTTTAGTCTGTCTCTTTCCGTTGTCCCCCTGGTTTTTCTCATCTGTGTTTGTCGGTTCTCAGTCTTGTCTTCTGGTTCTTCTGTGTTTTTGTTCAGGTTTCAGTTTGTCTTTGGTTTTTCTTTTCTGTGTATTGTTCGGGTTTTCCAGTTTGTTTTGGTCTTTATTGTGTATTGTTCGGTTCCAGTTTGTCTTTGGTCTTTATTGTGTATTTTAGGTTCTCAGTTTGTTTTGGTCTTTATCTGTGTATTGTTCAGGTTTCAGTCTTTTTTGGGTTCTTTTCTGTGTATTGTTCAGGTTCTAGTTTGTCTTCTGGTCTTTATCTGTGTTTTGTTCAGGTTCTCAGTTTGTTTCGGTTTTTATCGTGTTTTGTTCAGGTTTCTTTGTTTTGGGGTTTTTATTGTGTATTGTTGGTTTTCAGTCTTGTTTTCTGGTC
This sequence comes from Conus ventricosus, assembly GCA_018398815.1. Taxonomy (NCBI): domain Eukaryota; kingdom Metazoa; phylum Mollusca; class Gastropoda; order Neogastropoda; family Conidae; genus Conus; species Conus ventricosus. The sequence goes on along the minus strand of JAFLJL010014654.1, from coordinate 43,634 downwards.
TTTTATCTGTGTATTTTAGGTTCTCTTTTTGTCTTTGGTTTTTTATTGTGTTTTGTTCAGGTTTGGGTCTTGTTTTGGTCTTTCTTTACTGTGTATTTTTTCGGTTCTCAGTTTTTTCTGGCTTTACTGTGTTTTGTTCAGGTTCCAGTCTTGTTTCGGTCTTTATCTGTGTATTTTTTCGGGTTTCTCGTTTGTCTTCTGGTCTTTTCTGTGTATTGTTCAGGTTTCGTTTGTTTCTGGTCTTTTCGTGTATTTTTCAGGTTCTCAGTTTGTTTCTGGTTTTATTGTGTATTGTTCAGGTTCTCAGTCTTGTTTTTGGTCTTTTTTTTCTGTGTATTGTTCGGGTTTCTCGTCTTGTCTTTGGTCTTTATCTGTGTTTGTTCAGGTTCTCGTTTTGTCTTCTGGTCTTTATCTGTGTATTTTTCGGTTCTCAGTTTGTTTCTGGTCTTTATTGGTATTGTTCAGGTTTCAGTCTTGTCTTCTGGCTTTTTGTGTATTGTTCAGGTTCTCGTCTTGTTTTTGGTCTTTTTTGTGTTTTGTTCAGGTTTCGTCTTGTTTCGGTCTTTCTTTATTGTGTATTGTTCGGTTTTTTCAGTTTGTCTTTGGTTTTTATCTGTGATTGTTAGGTTCTCAGTTTGTCTTTGGTCTTTATTGTGTATTGTTAAGGTTCTCAGTTTTGTTTTGGTCTTTATCTGGTATTTTTGGTTTCAGTCTTGTCTTCTGGTCTTTCTTTTTTGTATTGTTCAGGTTCTCAGTTTTGTTTCTGGTCTTTATCGTGTTTTGTTCAGGTTTCTCAGTTTTGTTTTGGCTTTATCGTGTATTGTTCAGGTTCTCAGTTTGTCTTCGGTCTTTTATCTGTGTATTGTTCAGGTTCTCAGTTTTTGTCTTCTGGTCTTTACTGTTATTGTTCAGGTTCTCAGTCTTGTTTTGGTCTTTCTTTATTGTGTATTGTTCGGGTTTCCCCAGTCTTGTCTTTGGGGTTTTTCTTTATTGTGTTTGTTCGGTTTCAGTCTTGTTTTGGTCTTTCACCTGTGTATTGTTCAGGTTTCGTTTGTCGTTGGTCTCTCTCTATCTGTGTATTGTTCGGGTTCTGTGTTGTGTTGGTCTTTCTTATCTGGTATTGTTCGGTTTCAGTCGTGTTAACTACCTTCTCTCCCCCACCCCCTTGAATTCCAATCCCCCTCCCACCCCCCCGCCCCCCCCCACCCCCCCCCCCCCCCAAACTCCAATATTGTCTTCATCCTTTTTATCTTCTCTTCTGACGAAATTTATGTTGAAGAAGAATGTAAATTGTGTCTGTTGGAAATCGGTTAATGGAATTTATTTACTGGTTTTGGGTTTCCTTTTTTTTTTACTTTTCGCCTAATTATTTCCCCGCTACATATATTAATTTTTTTTTAAAAATTCAATCTTTGCCAAGTCATTACTTAACGACTGAAGAATTGTTAACCTGCATTGTTTCCCCCACTCTTAATTGTTCAGATCATGATATTATAATTATAACAAAGCTTGCTTTATTTTTTGATTGAAGAAAAAAGGGGGAGATAAACATTCATTCTGCAGTGGTTTGATTTCTGCCTCTAACAGTATGTGCTTGAGGGGGGTTTAAAGGGGAAAAAAAAAAATGTTCTCCCAAAAAAAGCCCTTTAGAAGTTATAGTCTCCCGGGGAGGACACTCTCCTGGGGGGAAATCACAACATAAAATCTGGTCAATTTTCCCGGGATTTTGAAACCCCATTGTTTCTCCTCAGTGACCGCGGAAAGTGGTACTTTGACTCCTCTGCCTTTTCGGTTTTAAAAAGAATGCTATCCCAGAAAAGGCTGGTGTGCAATACCGTAGTATGTTTGCTGAGTTTTCAAAAAATCAACCAAAGGTGCCACCTAAGAAGCAAAAGAAAATAATGAAAGAGCAAAACAAGCTACATTTTCTTGTGAAAAGTAGAAAATATGAACAGATAACCTCTTAAGACACAAGTGCTGAGGGCCAGTTCTTGAAATGAATCCGCAAGGGACTAAATTACAATAAACTAATAAATTCCATAGATAAGTACCGAGCACCATTCAAGCAACTTACAGAGCAGCTTGGTGTTGCAATGACTGCAAGAAATATTGAATTATAAACAAAGCTTGCTCTTATGTCTTAGATTGAAGAAATAGGGGGAGATAAGCATTCATATCTGCAGTGGTAGATAATTCTGCTAACTAACAGTATGTGCTTGAGTGGGTGAATGGGGAAAAATAAAATAAATGCCTCTCAAATGAGCCTTCAGCAAGCTTATAGTCTCCAAGGGGGAGACACTCTCCAATAGGGAGGGAAAACTCACTAAACATATAACTCCTGGTCAGATACCGGTATTTCGAAACCTCATTGTTTCTCCTCAGTGACCGCGGAAAGTGGTACTTTGACTCCTCTGCCTTTTCGGTTTTAAAAAGAATGCTATCCCAGAAAAGGCTGGTGTGCAATACCGTAGTATGTTTGCTGAGTTTTCAAAAAACCAACCAAAGGTGCCACCTAAGAAGCAAAACGGGACCAGACTGCCTCCAATTCAGTAGTGGGGCGACCATCGGGCCACTGGCGCAACTAAAACCACGATACCACCATCTACGCTTTCATGATGATGCAGTCCACAGAAATTCGATGTGGCGCTCGACCTTCGGAGACACGCCGGGGAGGTCGGGAGCCGGGCCCTATGCCTCAAAGGGGCCCATCCCAAGCAGTCGGTGGTCGGACAAGGAAATTCCGCATGCCTATGCGAGGAAGAAGGAGACCTCATCCTCCTGCTGGTGCCAAGCAAACAATATCGCCCAGAATGCTCAACATTCTCCAGTGGAATGCAGAAGGGGTGCATAAGAAGAAACTTGGCCTGGCAGAAAGGATGCAACAAGAAAATATTGATATCGCATGTGTCCAAGAGACACATTTGACCGTAAACCATCGCTTTCAAGTGAGGGGTTACGAGACCATCAGGTTGGACCGTGAGGAAAGAAGCAACGGAGGGGTGCTTGTCTTGGTGCGGAATTCCATCGCCGCACAAGAACTCAAGATCAACACCAATCAACAGGCAGAGATCCAAGGGGTTGATATAGTCCTTAAAGAACACAACATCAGGATCTACAATGTCTATTGCCCTCAAGATCGTGATCTTTCCCTCACATACATGAACATCCCAGACAACACCTGTGTGGTGGTGGGAGATTTTAACAGTCACTCAGAGAGATGGGGCTATGACGAGATGGACAAGAGAGGCGAAGAAGTTGAGGATTGGGAGATTGACACACATCTTCATCTCATCAACCAAGAAGATGATTGAACCCACCTTCTACTCTAGACGCTGGATGACCACATCAACACCAGATCTAGCGTTCGCCACCAATGACTTGTTTGTCAGAACAAAGAAACAGTCCTCAACCAGCTTGGAGGAAGTGACCACAAGCCCATAAAACTCTCTATCAAACCTCAACTTGCAGGCTCCTCAAGCAAAGTGTTTTCCCCGCTGGAATTATAAAAAGGCGGATTGGACTCTCTTCGAGACCCTCACAGACACATACACAAAGCCAATCAACATCAGGCAGAAGGACTCAAACAAGATGGTTCAAGACTTCACAAAGGCCGTCTTGAAAGCTGCTACAGAATCCATCCCAAGAGGAGCACGCAAAAACTACAAGCCCTACTGGACAGAGGAACTTCAGAATCTGGAAGATGCTGTTACGGACGCCAGGGACCGAGCAGAAAAGCAGCCATCACTGGAGAATAACATAGCGCTGAAGGAAGTAACTGCCAGATACAAGCTGTCCTGCACACAAGCTGCAAGGAAAAACTGGCAAGAGAAAACTGAAAGCCTGAATCGCGACAAGGATGGCAGCAAGCTGTGGAAACTGGCTAGAACCCTCAGTAACGAAACAACAAATCAGTCCACAATAACAATACAAGAAAATGGAAATTACCTCTCTGGAAAGAAAGCAGCAGACCACTTCATAGACGTCTAATGAAAACATCAGCAATCTGGAAGTCCCTCCTGAACATAGAGCTGCAGTGCACAGGGCCCAAGGTGAACTTCATGAGAAAGAACCCCAAGAGGAAGTCATGACCACAGCTTTCACAGAGAAAGAGCTGGAGGAAGCGTTGCAGAGCCTCAACCTGAAGAAGTCACTGGGCCAGACGGAATCACTAATGAAATGATTCTGCATCTTGGGATGAAGAGCAAAGCAGTCCTTCTAACAATTTTTAACTCCAGCTGGAAGGCAGGATCAGTACCACAGTGTTGGAGGGAAGCAGACATAATCCCCATTCACAAAAAGGGAAAGGACAAGTCGAAGGCTGACAGCTACAGACCCATCAGCCTTACAATCTGCTTAGGAAAGCTGATGGAGAGACTTGTCAACACAAGGCTTGTCTGGCACCTTGAGGAGCATCAGCTGCTGAGCCCTGAACAGGCGGGCTTCCGCCAACACAGATCAACAGAAGACCAGATCATATTCATCACGCAAAGCATTGAGGACGCCTTCCAAGAAAAGAAGAACACGCTTGCTGTCTGGATTGACATGGAGAAGGCGTTCGACAAAGTCTGGAAGGACGGACTCAGGCTTAAACTACGGCGATGTGATGTGTCTGGGAGGATGTACACCTGGATCAGCCAGTACCTACACAACCCGCCAAGCCGAGTAAGATTCAGGGCCAAAAGAGCAAGAAGAAGGTGCTGAGACAGGGAGTACCACAAGGAGGAGTCCTTTCGCCAACGCTGTTCCTCATCTTTATAGATGACATCGTCAGAGATCTGCCAAGAGGGGTCAGAGGAGCGATCTACGCAGATGACCTGGTGGCTATGGTGCTCCGATGAGTACACCACTACAGCACAGGTACGCCTCCAAACTGCGCTCAATAAGATCAGCGACTGGACCAAGGAATGGCTTGTCTCTGTCAACTCAAGCAAAACAACCTACACAGTCTTCAGCCTATCCAGCAAGAAGCAAGAGGCGAAGCTGACTCTGAACAGCCAAAGACTTGCAGAGGAACCCACACCTACCTACCTGGGAGTGACCTTTGACCGCAGGCTCACTTGGAAACAGCAGATCACCAGATGCTGTAGCAGGGCCAAGCTGAGACTGGCGATCATGAGGAAACTTGCAGGAACAGACTAGGGGGCTGACGAACGTATCCTGAGAGACTCTACACAGGGAGAGTCCGACCTGTTGTTGAGTACGGGACATCAGCATGGGCATCAGCTGCAAAGTCAAACCTTGACCATCTCAACAAGATACAGAACCAAGCTCAGCGTGTCATAACTGGCGCCATGAGATCCATCCCAATTCTGAAGATGGAGGAGACCACTGGGCTACAGTCACTGGAGGACAGAAGGGACACAAAGATCCTCATCCAGGCAGCCAAATTCAAACGCCTTGAAAACCATCCAATGAACGACAGAATGAGCAGACCCACCAAGAGCCGGCTGAAAAGAGGCAGCTTCATCCACCAGTC
>JAFLJL010014654.1:28158-33158 GCA_018398815.1 Conus ventricosus | reverse complement strand
CAGAACGACGCACACAATACAAAATCAGAACAGACCAAACAATGCAAAACACTACAGGACAACACGTCACAACGCAGCATAACACCCACACATCACACACAACCCAATACAACACAACGCAGCATAACACCCACACATCACACACAGCCCAATACAACACAACGCAGCATAACACCCACACATCACACACAACCCAACACAACACAACGCAGCATAACACCCACACATCACACACAGCCCAATACAACACAACGCAGCATAACACCCACACATCACACACAACCCAACACAACACAACGCAGCATAGCACCCACACATCACACACAGCCCAATACAACACAACGCAGCATAACACCCACACATCACACACAACCCAATACAACACAACGCAGCATAACACCCACACATCACACACAACCCAATACAACACAACGCAGCATAACACCCACACATCACACACAACCCAATACAACACAACGCAGCATAGCACCCACACATCACACACAACCCAATACAACACAACGCAGCATAACACCCACACACCACACACAACCCAATACAACACAACGCAGCATAACACCCACACACCACACACAACCCAATACAACACAACGCAGAATAACACTCAGACATCACACACAACCCAATACAACACAACACAACGCAGCATAGCACCCACACATCACACACAACCCAATACAACACAACGCAGCATAACACCCACACACCACACACAACCCAATACAATACAACGCAGCATAGCACCCACACATCACACACAGCCCAATACAATACAACGCAGCATAACACCCACACATCACCACAACCCAATACAACACAACGCAGCATAACACCCATACATCACACACAGCCCAATACAACACAACGCAGCATAGCACCCACACATCACAAACAGCCCAAGACAACACAACGCAGCATAGCACCCACACAGCACACACAGCCCAATACAACACAACGCAGCATAGCACCCACACATCACACACAACTCAATACAACACAACGCATACAGAAAATACGAAACAATACAAAGTTCTGGACCTTGTTTCGTCAATGTTGCAGTCGTTGACACCAAGATGGAACCGAAGCTATGCGTTGTGCATGTTCTAGATCAGGGTCTACAACACCCACAGGTGGTTGCTGTGCTTTGGGCTGACCGTTCTCGTTGGCCTACATTTCTTTTTTTGCTGCAGTCTTTTTTTCCCCTTTTTTTGTGGCATCAGTCATCGGATCAATGGAGCACCTAAGGCGGTGATTGTTTTTCTATTTTTCTTTTTTGTTTTGTTTTGTTTTGTTGTTGTTGTCTTTTTCCCCCTAAGGCCGAAATCCACCTCTTCATTTTTGTGTGTGCTTCACACTGTCCTCTTCATCTGCCAAAAAACAACAACAAAAAAGAAAACGAAAAAAAAAGAGAAAAACCGCAACAAAACAGAAAAAGAAAAAAAGAAAGAAAAACCAACCAAACAAAAAACAAAAGTAATTTCTACTACCAGCTATTTTTCCTCTTTTCTTCTTTTTTTCCCCTTTCCTTTCCTCCAAGCAGTCCCTTACACACCATGCATCGTCTGTAGAACAAGAACAAGAACAAGAACATATTTTATTGCCATATGAAAACCAGAGGTTTTGTGGGGCACAGATGATCAAGTTCAGACATTCAACTAAATTAAACTAATCCTAGCGTTGTCACATCTTGCAACATAACATCATTAGTAGCAGAAAGAAAAGCACAGTGTGTATCAGAGTCTGATTAAATTTTCTGTCTCCGAAGAGAAAAACACAACAGGATATACTGGGCGTACTTGCCCAGGAAGGTTGGAAGCAGTCCAATAACATAAGCTCCGAGGGTTTTGTCATGTTAGTCTGTGGTGGAAAATCAGTTTTTATTATCCTCGTCATCAGGTCATAACGTTGTTGGTCAAATAATTTGCAGTCATCGAGAAAATGTAGTTCGTCCTCAATGACGTGGCATGTCGTCCATAATCTGTTTTCTCTGTCAGTGTTGGTATAACGGCCCCTCTCAATTTGGAGGTCATGGGCACTTATTATTCGTAATCTAGTTAGTGCTCGTCTGCAATCTGTGTCAGTGTGTTTCTCCAAATAAGCCGCCTGTTTGTATTCGGTAGTAACTGTGGCATAAAATTTGAGCTTGGATGTGCTTTCATACTTTTGTTTCTTCCAAAACTCAATATAAAACGTTTCCAGCTTCGCATTGATCAGAAACTTCAGGCGAGTCACACTAAATGTACCCTGATTTTCCCAGACATGCTGTAATCCTATCGTTGACAAGGTTTGTCGTATAAACTTCGTCCATTTGCTTTCTTCGGTGCCTTCAGAGATCATTGACTGATAAATCTGTTGTTGGTAAGAGTCTTGGTCTGACTCTAATATGTGTATCCAGAATGCGATAGTCTGGGTTATCACTTTAAAAGTAATCGGGAATCTCCCCAGTTCGCCCAAAACCGGTAATGCCATTGCTTTTCTATGAACTCTTAATAATTGCCTGCAGAATTTAATGTGTGCAGTTTCATGTGGGAATTTGTTTGCAAGACAGGTTTTGAACAAAAGCTGTATGTTCCCTTACAAATGGACATAGTCTTGCTGATTTTAGTGTCTTGGTGTTTGATACAAAATGTCTGGGTTTGTTCATGTTCTAATGTGTGGAGTACTGGCACTCGCACACTGATAATGTGTTGCTTATACAAAGAGAACAACATAAATGAAACAAAAGAGACTTAATACTTAATTCTTTTCTTTTCTTTCAGATTTTCCCAGAGAGAGAGAGAGAGAGAGAGAGAGAGAGAGAGAGAGAGAGAGAGAGAGAGAGAGAGAGAGTTGCTGCAGTCGATGACAACGCCATCCAAAGACATGACGACAAACCCTCTTCACCGCTCACACCGTGAAAACGAGGGCTGCTGTCCCTGCCTCACCTCTCGATGAGGAGTGGTCGGGTGGGTCATAGCAGACATCAGAACTGACATGGAGATTGTCTGCCTCAGGGCGCTTAGATAACTTTGCTGGAGACAACAACGCTCAGAAGGACGAGAGCTCAAATCCCAGACTACCAACGTCAAAAAAAAAGGAGGCCTTTATGGTACCCAGTGTGATTGGGTGAAACATGCCACAATCACTATACGCAGAAACCACTCTACATGGGAATCGCCGTATGCAGGAAGCACACGCAGGAAACGCCGTTTGCAGAAACCACTCTACACAAGAGTCACCGTATTCAGGAATCATTGTACACAGGAATCCCTGTATGCAGAAGTCACTGTACACAGGAACAGTTGTATGCAGGAATCACTGTACGCAAAAACCACTCTACACAAGAGTCACCGTATTCAGGAATCATTGTACACAGGAATCCCTGTATGCAGAAACCACTCTACACAGGAAACACCGTATGCAGAAACCACTCTACACAGGAAACACCGTATGCAGAAACCACTCTACACAGAAACGCCGTATGCAGAAACCACTCTACACGGGAAACACCGTATGCAGAAACCACTCTACACAGGAAACACCGTATGCAGAAACCACTCTACACAGGAATCACCGTATGCAGAAACCACTCTACACAGGAATCACCGTATGCAGAAACCACTCTACACAGGAAACATTGTATGCAGAAATCACTCTACACAGGAAACATGATATACAGAAACCATTCTACACAGGAATCGCCGTATTCAGGAATCATTGTACACAGGAATACCTGAATACAGAAATCACTGTAGGAATCACTGTTCACAGAAATCACCATACGCAGGAATCACTGTACACAGAAATCACCATACGCAGGAATCACTGTACACAGGAATCACTGTACACAGGAATCACTGTACACAGGAATCACTGTACACAGGAATCACTGTTCACATAAATCACCATACGCAGGAATCACTGTACACAGGAATCACCATACGCAGGAATCACTGTACACAGGAATCACTGTACACAGGAATCACCATACGCAGGAATCACTGTACACAGGAATCACTGTACACAAGAATCATTGTACATAGGAATCACTGTACACAGGAATCATTGTACACAGGAATCACTGTGTGCAAGAATCACTGTACACAGGAACCACTGTACACTGAAATTACTGTATGCAGGAATCACTGTACACAGGAATCACTGTACACAGGAATCACTGTACACAAGAATCATTGTACATAGGAATCACTGTACACAGGAATCACTGTACACAGGAATCACTGTATGCAAGAATCACTGTACACAGGAACCACTGTACACTGGAATCACTGTACACAGGAATCACTGTATGCAGGAATCACTGTACACAGGAATCACTGTACACATTAATCACCATACGCAGGAATAACTGTACACAGGAATTACGGTACGCATTAATCACCATACGTTGGAATTACTGTACACAGGAATCGCTGTACACAGGAATCACTGTACACGGGAATCGCTGTACACAGTAGTTACTGTACGCATTAATCACCATACGCAGGAATCACTGTACACAGGAATCACTGTACACAGGAGTCACTGTACACAGGAATCACTGTACACAGGAATCACTGTACTTAGCAATCACTGTACCCAGGAATCACTGTACACAGGAATCACTGTACACAGGAGTCACTGTACACAGGAATCACTGTACCCAGGAATCACTGTACTTAGCAATCACTGTACCCAGGAATCATTGTACACAGGAATCACTGTACTTAGCAATCACTGTACACAGGAATCACTGTACACAGGAATCACTGTACACAGGAGTCACTGTACACGGGAATCACTGTACCCAGGAATCACTGTACTTAGCAATCACTGTACCCAGGAATCATTGTACGCAGGAATCACTGTACACAGGAATCACTGTACCCAGGAATCACTGTACACAGGAATTACTGCACGCATTAATTGCTTTACGCGGGAATCACTGTACGCAGGGAGCACTGTACACATTAATCACCATATGCAGAAATCACTGTACC
>JAFLJL010014654.1:18158-25658 GCA_018398815.1 Conus ventricosus | reverse complement strand
TAGTCGTCCAGGCGCTCATTATCGTCCAGGCGCTCATTAGTCGTCCAGACGCTCATTAGTCGTCCAGGCGCTCATTAGTCGTCCAGGCGCTCATTAGTCGCGCTCATTAGTCGTCCAGGCGCTCATTAGTCGTCCAGGCGCTCATTAGTCGTCTAGACGCTCATTAGTCGCGCTCATTAGTCGTCCAGGCGCTCATTAGTCGTCCAGGCGCTCATTAGTCGTCCAGACGCTCATTAGTCGTCCAGGCGCTCATTAGTCGCGCTCATTAGTAGTCCAGACGCTCATTAGTCGTCCAGGCGCTCATTAGTCGTCCAGACGCTCATTAGTCGTCCAGCGCTCAGTAGTCGTCCAGCGCTCATTAGTCGTCCAGGCGCTCATTAGTCGTCCAGGCGCTCATTAGTCGTCCAGGCGCTCATTAGTCGTCCAGACGCTCATTAGTCGCGCTCATTAGTCGTCCAGGCGCTCATTAGTCGTCCAGGCGCTCATTAGTCGTCCAGACGCTCATTAGTCGTCCAGGCGCTCATTAGTCGCTCTCATTAGTCGTCCAGGCGCTCATTAGTCGCGCTCATTAGTAGTCCAGACGCTCATTAGTCGTCCAGGCGCTCATTAGTCGTCCAGACGCTCATTAGTCGTCCAGGCGCTCATTAGTCGCGCTCATTAGTCGTCCAGGCGCTCATTAGTCGTCCAGGCGCTCATTAGTCGTCCAGGCGCTCATTAGTCGTGCGTTCTTCTTCCACTGCTCCGGAGCGACGGGATCTGGAGAGAGAAAAGAAGAATTGAGAAGAAAGAAAGAGGAGGAGGTGTAAAAAGGACAACAACAAAAAAATAAAAAAGAAAGAAAAGGGAAAAAAGGGGAAGGGACGAAAAAAGTCTAAGGCACAGTTAAGTGGAAGGAAAAAAAAGGAAATTTTGGTGGGGGGGGGGGGGGGGGGGTTAAAATAGTTACGCAATGCTCTCTCCCCGGGGAAAATACATTACCGCAAGTCTATATTACGATACCGAAAAAAGACTTGCTATTTACCCCAAATAGATTTTTTTTGATTTCGTAGCCTTTTGACAGGTACCCTGCCTAGTTCCCAGCTCTTTTTCAAGTACAATTAAAACTGCAGGGCAGCGGCCTCTGGTTGAATAACGAGTTATATAAAATACTGTTCAGGAAAATCATGCAAACTATGGGTGGAGGCTGGCCTTTAAGGACAGCCCGCCCGAATGTGATCACGCTTCGCTGATGTGTGCTGAACTTGTTTGTTTTTTAAAGGCCAATTTTGCTTTTAAATGTTTAATTAAATTCAAAGATAAAGTCTGGGGTATGTAAAAAAGGTACCTGTTTGAACAGTTTTTGCGGAAGTACCCCCCTTTGCAATTGGGTTTTTTTGCTGGGGTTTTTGGGGGGGGGGAAGAAATTTCCCCATAAGGGTTTTTTTTGGGGTAAGTGGGTAGGGGGGGGGGGGGGGGGGGGAAGGGGGGGAAGACTGGGGCAGAGGAAAAGGGGAGAGAGAGAGAGAGAGAGGAGAGAGAGAGAGAGAGAGAGAGAGAGAGAGGGGGGAGGGGAGAAAAGAAAGGAGAGAGAGGGGGGGGGGGCGAGAGAAAGGGAGAGGAGAGGAGAGAGAAAGAGAGGGGAGAGAGAAAAAAAGAGAGAGAGAAAAGAGAGAGGAGAGGGGGGGGGGGCGAGAGAAGAGAGAGAGAGGAGAAGAGAGGAGAAGAAAGAAGAGAGAAGAAAGAGATAGAGAGAGAAGAGGGAGAGAGGAGAGAAAGAAGATAAAGAAGAAGAAAGAGAGGAGAGAGGGGAAAGAGAAAGAGAGAAGAGGGGAGAGAGAAAGAGAGAGACAGGAGGGAGAGACGCCCCCAGGAGAGAAAGGGGAGAGAGAAAGAGAGGGGGGAGAGGGGGAGAGAGAGAGGGGAAAAGAGGGAGGGAGGAGAGAGAAAGAAAAAAAAGGGGAAAAAGAAAAAAAAAAAGGAAAGAAAAGAAAAGGAAAAAGGGGGGGAGGGGAAGGAAAACAAAAGAGGGGAAAGAGGGACAAGAAGGAAGGGGGGGGACAAAAGGGAAGAGAAGGGTGTGGGGGGGTTGGGGGGGAAAAGTGTTTTAATTTTGTGTGGGGGGATGGGGATGGAAAAGGGGGAATAACGCGGGAACAAAACCCAGCCAAAACAAAATATATTATCTCTGTGCTTCAAAATTTTTGTTTCCAGATCCTGACAAAAACCAACCTTCGGGCCGGCGGGCAAAATTTACCTTACGGCCATGAGGGAGGGGATACAAAAACGGGGAAAAAGGGAAAGGGGGGGGGGGGGGGGGGGGGGGGGGGCGGGGCGGGGGGGGGGGGGGGGGGGGGGGGGGGAAAGGTGGGGGGGGAGGGGGGGGTTTTAGGGGTGAGGGGGGGGTTTTTTAGGTTTAGGGGGGGTGGGGGAAAGGGGGGGGGGGGGGCGGGGGGGCGGGGGAGGGGGGGATTTGTGGGGGAAAAAAGGGTGGGTGGGGGGAGGGGGGAAAGGGGGAGTCGGAATCCGGGGCCCTTAATTCCCCCAATTTCCACTTTTCAAAAAAAAAAATGAAAAAAAAAAGAAAAAAAAAAAAAAAAACCCGCCACCCAGGGCACGCGAATCGAAGCACGATAATAAAAATAATAATAATGGCATTTCTTGCGCCTAATCTTTAAAAGCCCTAAGGCTTACAAAAAAAGTAATAAATAAAGAGAAAAACCCAAATATGATAAACAACAAAAGGCAATCTTCCAAACACACAACACAATATTTCTACATGTTAAGCTGGCACCACACACACCACACACACACACATACGCCTTTTTAGGGGTAATTGTTTTTGGGACAGAAAAAAGGGGAAGGGTCATGACGGGAAGAGGGAGTTTAAGAAAGACTTGAAGGAAGAGAGGAGTCGCAGGGGGAGAGCCCAAAGGGGGTTATTCCAACAACAGGGGGCCTGGGAAAGAGAACAAATTCACCGAGGGGCTAGTGCGGAACGGGGAAATTTTGGGGAAGGGAAATATAGAGGAAAAAAACGTAGTGCCCAAGAGGTTTGTAGGTATTCAGAAATCAGCAAGATGGTGGGGCTAGACCACTGAGAGATTTTTAGCAAAGAAAAAAAAGCTTTTATTCTTCTTTTTCCTACTGGGGGCCGTGGGAGAAAATCAAGCAAGGGGAGCCGGTTTTAGAAAATTTGGAGCGTTTTTAAAACTAGTCGGGGAGCCTGTTTTTAATTTTTCCCGCAATTTGCCCCGAAGATTCTGGGGGCAACCAGCAAGAAGAAATTTTTGTAATCCAAACGAGAAAGAACAAAAACAAAATGAGAGTTTTGGTGGGATCATCCGGAGAAGAAACGAACAGAAAAAAATACCCGGGCGAAGTTCCAGATAGAGCCGAAGAAAAGGAAATTTTTTTAAAAGGATTTAAATTTGGCCGTTACCCAAGATTTCAAGTTGAAAAGCCGAAGGGCGAAATTTTAATGGGACAGAGAGGGGAAATTTGGACTTTTTTGTGCTATTTTTTCTTTTTCTTGTTAATTTTAAGTTTGTTTCGTCATCCAAATTTGAATCCATGGGTTCGCAATGTGAAAGCTGGAAATATTAAGGTGTAGAATTTGTTTGGGGGAAAAAAAAGTTGGGGGAGCCGAAAATGACATGTCAAGGTGGGTGAAAAGCGAAAAAAATGGGGGGGAAACTGAGCCCCTTGGGGCAAAATCCCAAATCGCTGCGGGAGGGAAAATTTTACAGACCAGTTATACGAAAAAGTAGGTTAAAGAAAGGCTGTTTTCAGAGTGAAATGTTGCTCAGCCAGGAAGGGTTGTGATTATGTCAAAACGGGGGGTTAAAAAAAGGAAGCAAGAGACTTTCCATCTCAAGACAGAGAAAAAACCTTACAAGAGGAGAGCGCTGTCTTTGGGCCCCCCGATAGGCAAAATTGCAAGGAAGAGGATTGTTAGGCAAGGGGAATGGGTCAAAAGGAGAAAAGAATTTTTTTTTAAAATTTAAAAAATAAATTGGAAACGGGGTAGTTTTTCAATTTTGTGGAAGGGTTTCTTTAGCAGGGGTCGAAAAAAAGTGTTTTAGTTCAGAGGGGGAAACAACCAATTAAAACTTGACAAGGAGTGGAAAACAAATTAAATTCAAAACCACTGCAGGAGATGGGAGGGGTCAAACAAAAGTCTTAAATGGTAGTAATTTTTAATCACTTTTCTAACAATGATGAGGAAAGGTTCAAAAGAAAAATTTAAAAACCAGAGAAAAGTCAAAGTGGATTTATTCGGAAAAGTTGCTGTCTAGGTCTATATTCTCCCGGATCGACTCGATTTTTCCGACAAAGAAAACACAAAATTTATTGGCGTCAGAGGGGCAGACAGAAGATGGAAGAGGGGGGATTTAAATTTTCCCATGGTGGTTTGTGAGGTTAACTTTTGTTTTCAAAAGTGCATGCAAGTATTTTGGCTTTTGAAAAATGAATTTGGCTTGGCACACGCAAGAACACACACACACAACACCAAACACACACCAAAAACCCCAAAAACAACACACACAACACACATTATAACCAACCCACGTGAGCGCGCACTTGCGTGCATGCGCACGCACACGAACCCCACAACACACAACACACACACACACCAACACACACACACCACACACACACACACAACACACACACACACCACACCAAAACCACACCACACACACACGCACGCACCAACGAACACACAGCAAATACACGCACACACAACGCACCCCACACACACACACTACACAAAACACACACACACACAAAACACACACACACACACACGCGCGCGCGCGCGCGCGCACACACACCCCCTCGTACGCGTGTGCGCGCCATACACACACATACAGACGGCAACATATACACACACCGCACACACACACCACACACAACACACACACACACACACACACACACACCCACACACACACACACAAAACACCCACACGGTTGATACTCCCTGCACCATTAGGACATGAGCCAAACTACCCACGAAAGAATAACTTGCCCCTTAAAAGCTTTTGTATGAGGACGAAAAAAAAAAAACACCCTAAACCATAGCAATGGACTTGCGTGCATCCCTTACCAGCTTCATTGTTCTCACATTCCCTGTCTTCCCCCCCTCCTCTCTTTTCCTCTATCTACTCCTTCCTTCATTTCCGCTCAATAAAACATGGTTGTAAGTTGGTTTTTTTTTTTTTTTGTTTTTAGTTTTTTGTTGTTGAGGGCATGGTGTAAAGAAGCTTGTCAGCTTATCTGTTACCCCAATAAAAATTCTATTCTCTCTCTCTCTCAAATTTCCCCCCCCCCCCCCCCCCCCCCCCCCCCCCCTTGCCCCTATCATTTGTTTTCTTTTGTGTTGTTGGTAGTTGTGGTGGTGGTTCTTTTTCTTTTACTTCTTTTGTCAAAAATTTTTTATGCAAGCAATTGGTGCATTTTTTTTCATGTGTGTTTGTTTGATTTGCTTTTTACTATATATTGATTTTTCCTTGCCCAGGGGGCTTGATGTGGAAGGCATCCATGCTTGGTCCACTGCCTCTTGAAGTGGAATTCGTTCGTTTGTTCTCTCTCTCTCTCTCTCTCTCTCTCTCTCTCTCTTCTCTCTCCATTTACCCCAAACCTACCCCTTGGCCTTTTCCTTTCCCGTTTCCTTCCCCTTGTTCGCTATGTTCATGCGTTTTTCTGTTGCGTTCGTTTGTCAATGGTGTGGACAATAGTTAATTTGCATTGAACTGTACAAGATCTTGTTATACTTGAAGGATGGAACTCACGTCCGACAAGCCATCCCCACTGGCAAGTTCTCCACGAACTACAAAGCTGAGGCAGACGCATTGCAGACAGCAGCGGAGACACTGTGTGCGAATAGAGAGGCCATACATCCCAAAATCGTCATCTTCTCTGATGCACTGTCAGTACTGCAGGCTGTACAGAACCCAAAGAACAAGGACCTCAACCCCCTTGTCTCTGCCCTTGCCAGACTGCAACAGGCCACTGAACTAACCGTCATTCAGTGGATACCCTCACACTGCAACATAGCAGGCAATGAGGAGGCAGACCGACTGGCGAAGGAAGGAGGACAGCAGCCACAAGAGGAACAGGAAATATCCTATGAAGAGGCCAAGACGATCATCAAGGAGAAGCAGAGGAAAAGATGGCTTCAGCTACATCCAGAATATAACCAGACAGATCCCTACTACCTCCTACCCAGACCAGACCAAGTGAACATTGTGAGGCTGAGGACGGGCCACTCCAGGCTACACCAACACATGTTCACAAGGTTCCGCATTGGCGAATCTGCAGTGTGCCCCTGCGGTACAGCCCCAATGACAGTGGAACACTTCCTACAAGACTGTCCAACTCACCATGACCTGAGAGCAGAGACCTGGCCTGCTGACCAACCGATGAGGGAGAAACTCTACGGATCTCTGGAGGACCTCCGCCGGACGGCAGCCTTCATCAGTGCATCTGGGGTTCCTGTCTGAGCGAACGAAGAAGAAGAAGAAGAAGAAGAAGTTATACTTTGTTCTTTTATTGTATTTGCATTAATTTGATCATTAAATGCATTAAAATTAATTTGGTTTTTCTTTCCTTTTGCCCCAGGGGTGGGTGGAAAAAAAGCATTTGTATTGCTTATCTCATTACCCTGGTAACATTAAATGTCGTTCGTTCGTTCGTTCGTTCCTCCGTGGGAGACAATCATTCCGCCCCCCCCCCTCCTCCCTCCCCCCCCCCCCTTCCCTCCCTCACTGACTAAACGATCTCTGTGTTATTCCCGCCCCTGCTTGCCCGACCCTCTTTCTCATCTGCACCACCATTCATGTTCTCAATCACTATACTGTCACCGTAGGGCACGTGCGCGCGCGCGCGCACACACACACACACACATGCACACACACACACACACATGCGCGCGCGCACACACACACACACACACACACACACACACACACACACACACACACACACACACACACACACATGCATGCATGCACGGACACGCGCATGCATGCACACACACACACACACACACACACACACACACCACACACACACACACACACACACACCCGCGCGCGCGCGCACGCACACCACACACACACACACACACACACACACACACACACACACACACAGAAATTGGCATATACACCACACACACACACACACACACACACACACACACACACACACACACAACACGCACGCACGCACGCACGCACATACACATACGCGCACACAAACACGCGCGCACAAACACACACACACACACACACACACACACACACACACACACACACACACACACACACACCCACACAACAGGTGTATGACGAAGGCAATCAATCCATCCTGTGGGCTAAATTGGCCAAGCCAGTCAAGCGAGCCAAACCAAGAGACAAGCAGAGCAATTAAATGTTGTAGACGGGCCACACGCACAGCCGCAGTGCGTGCTGACATCAGCGTGCGACGCATTGTGACCGTCGCATCTGTCCCACC
>JAFLJL010014654.1:0-5000 GCA_018398815.1 Conus ventricosus | reverse complement strand
GGAAATCACTCTGCTTCCTACCTAGGGTGTCCTGAATATAAACTTAGAGTCTTGGCGGGGTCTTTAAAATCATCTAATTATATGTCTTTCTTAGAAGCCATTTCTCTTGCACGAGCTCAGCTAGAAGGACAAACAAATCCTGAACAGTGTGGTCACCAGTCTTCAGTCCATGATTCCAGTCCATGTAACCATACTGTTCCTGTGTCATATTCATCAGTTGTTGCTGGGAACAAAAGTAAGTCGCCAGGCACGAAGAAGGCGGCTTGCTCCCCAGTAACTGTCTCAAAGATCTGTTCTCCCGACTTGGGAAAAGATAACGTCAAGGCAGAAAATTGTGAAAGTAGGCCAGAATTGTCACCCCCTCTTAGTACTCCTAAGAAAAAATGTCATCCAACAGAGTCTCCAAAAGCACCATCGCCCGGCTGTCCATCTCCTAATTTTGATCTCAATAGTATTGTTCTGTTCATGGAAACCCTTTCAGTTAAATTCATCAGTATTATGAAAAACGTGACGGACCTGCTTACATCTTCTGTTTTGGAATTCAAAAGAATTATTTCAAACTGTCACGCCAGTGTGTTATGAACTTTACAAAATGAAAGTTCTTTCTTTGTTTTCTCTTGCAAAAATCCGCCTGTTTCTATTTGTTATTATTCTTCCTTTCCTTGTAATGCGGGCAACCAGTTCAAAAGACAACAAGGACAGTCAAGTCATAGATCGTCTTAAGTTTTTACAATGGAACTGCAGAAGCAAGTGTAACATTGACTACCTTATTCAGTTTTTGCAAGGCCATAGTTTTGATGTGCTTGCGCTGCAGTCTCTAAATTGTCATAAAAATGATTTACCAAAACTCCCGGGATACTATTTTCCTCCAGTGACTAATGCAGTGAAGAAAAATACTAAAACAAAAGCTGCCATATATGTGTCGTGTAAAATTTTGTACCAACCTGTTAAAACACCCTGTAACTCGACTGACAAACGCTTATATTCCTGCTGTATAGCAGTGAATACCAAGGGCCAAAGTTTACAAGTTGTAAACTGTTATTACCCAGATGGTGTATGCAAGAAGGAAGCCGACTGGTTGTTTGATTTAGATTCAGACAAAGAGTGGGTGATTCTAGGTGATTTCAATTCCCATCATGCTCTATGGTCCGGAAACTCTAAAAATATCACAAACAATAATGAATATCTTGCAAACACTATAGTAAATGCTAATCTAACGATACTGAATGACGGTTCTTTTACCAGAATTGCTGATCGTTCTGATCAGAAAAATTCATCAATTGATTTGTCCTTAGTAACTCCAGGTATTTTTCCACTTGTACGTGGAATGTCATTCAGTCACCACTGGGTAGTGACCATCTTCCTGTTGAAGTTCAGATCTTGGTGAGTCCAGAGAGAACTGAGCATACCCCCGGACATACAAAATACAACGAAGATAAAGCTAACTGGACCTTTTTGCCCAAACTCTAATTACTGGTTCTCTTAAGCTCAATTTTAATCATAACATAGAATCAATAGAAGATCTTGAAAAAAATTATGTAGAATTACGAAATCTCATACTGAGAGCAGCAGATTGTGCCATTCCAAAGATTAAGTTTAAAGACCATCCAAAGAGAGCCTCAAACCCTTGGTGGAACTCCTCATGTGAGTTAGCCGTAAAAATGAAAACAGAGGCATTTCAAAACTGGATGAATAGTCGTCATTCACAGCCACCCCAAGTAATAAATGAACTCCACAGTAAATATAAAATTGCTAATAACTATAGTAACAGAGCAGTAGCTCTTGCCAAAAAACAGTATTATGGTAATTTGATCATGACTTGTTCTAAACATCCACATGACGTTTCTAAATTATGGAAAGAAATTTAAAAAAATCAAGGGTACATTCCATCTCCCTCAGCCTGCTCTGCATGTTAATGATAAAATTTATAGAACTAACAACGAAAAAGCTGAATTATTAGCAGAAACTTTTGCTTCAATGAGTCAGACTGAGTGTTTATCCCAGACTGAACAAATTCGTAGAAAGGAGTTTGAGGATAAATACCAAAACATTGAGCAGCTTAACATAGAAAGTAACACTTTATATATTAACACAAATTTAACAATGCAAGAAGTCTGTTTCGCACTTAAACGCATAAAGCCAGGCAAGATATCCACTGGTTCAGATCCTATTTCCTATAACATGATTAAGCATTTTCCTGAGAGTCTGTTATCAAAGTTGTTGGAGTTCTTTCAGATTTGTTGGAATGCTGGAATGCTCCCTACAGATTGGAAAAAAGCTACTGTTATCCCAATCCTTAAACAAGGAAAATCTAAAACTCTTCCCTCTAGTTTCCGACCTATTTCTTTAACACCTCATATTGGAAAACTTTTTGAAAGAATCATGAAAAACAGAATAGAACATTTCCTTGAAAAAAATGGAGTTTTGCCTTTATTCCAGGCTGGTTTTAGGAAAGGTAGAGGAGTCACAGACCACATTGTCCACTTATCCTCGAATGTGAAAAAAGCTCTTGCCAAGCGTCATTCGACCCTTGCAACGTTCTTTGATGTTCATAGAGCCTACGATTCAGTATGGCATTCTAAATTGTTGTGCAAAGCACATGAAGTAGGAATACGAGGTCGTTTTTTCCAATTTCTGAAAGCTTTCTTATCGGACAGAACTATCCAAGTCAGTGTTCATGGAGCTTTATCAACTTCTAAGACTATTAACATGGGTGTTCCCCAAGGAAGTGTAATCGCTCCAACACTTTTCTCGCTAATGCTTTACGATATTAAACAGGTTAATACAAAAGGTGTCACAATAGCTCTGTATGCAGATGATCCGAATCTAAGCTGTGAACTCAGTCGCACGCTTTTTCCTTTTCGCGTTAAGCGGTACAGCGTCTTTTTTTTTCTGACGTTCCAGTTTTATCGCCGGAATGCAAAATTTTTCGACTACAGTCCCTGTCTTTTTGAAATCGAAAAACATACCGGACCATGACAAAAATCGGCCGTCTGTCTTAGAAGTATGCTTGGCGGCGGAAAGGGTTGCTGGCCAGGGCTCCATTATCGGAGCACAGAATATCGGCAGCTTATGGCGTATCTACCCCGCCACCAAGGAGGCACGGATGACAATCCTTGTCCAGGGTCTGCGGATGAGAGACACAACTCTGCAGGTATCTAGTACCAACCCCTACATTCTACACGGCGATACAGGTGAGGAAAAGCCAACTACAAAATTGTGGATCGATAACATTCCTATCTCAGTCGCCGACTCAGAAATTGAGCATTCCCTGGTCAAGCTAGGGTGTGAACTGAGATCTGATATAAAGATGGAGAGAGCTCGGGATGCAGACAACAGGTTGACCCGCTTTGTAACGGGTCGCAGATTCGTGTTCATAACAGTTCCCCCCACTCCTCTTGACAAATTCGTTAAAATCAATATTTTTTCAGCCAAGCTGTTCCACAGAGAGCAAAAACAGCAGAAAAAGGTAATTTGTTCACGCTGTCTTAAACCAGACCATCATGTCTCGCAATGCTCAGGTGAGATTGTGTGCAGACAGTGCGGGCAAACGGGACATAAAAGAGGAGACGCTGAATGCGAACTGATGGACAAACTTACAGCGGACAGACAAATAACGGATGAACACACTGACAGACAAACGATCGACAAACACACGGGTGGTAAAAAGGCTGGTGTCAAAAGCAATCCTAACACCAGTGAAACAGAACAGAACACTAATAAGTCTGTCAACAGGAATGACAGAGGGCGCCCCCCTCTCCCGCCAAACCACCCTCCTAACCTCCATGGACCGCTCTCCCCGCAACAGGTCCGCTTACTCCCATCAAGCGGCGCCTGTCCAGACAGCGACACAGCCCGGGAGAGGGAGCAGAGAAATACCGGCGCTGTGACCGTAGATCGGGTGGTTCATTGACGACGGATGTTGTGGACTCTGAGTCAGAGTCCGCGTCAGCTGATCGGGGGACATAGCTCAGGTTTACCATTCATGTCTACCAACGGATAATGACCCGGAAATGTATTATGGACCATGAGTTTGAACAGTGTTTACCTGATTGAAATTGTTGATAGTTAATCAAATAAACTACGGTTTTCATTCCATGGATAAAATTAATATTGTTTCACTAAATGTTAGAGGTTTAAAAAACAGTTTAAAAGGAAATCTTTGTTTGCATATTTTAAAGAAAAAACGTTTTGATGTTATTTGCTTACAGGAATGTCATATAACAGACAGAGATGTAAAGGAATGGGAAAAACAATGGGGTGGAGCAATTTTTTTCAATGAGGGTACGAACAAAAGCAGAGGAGAAGTTACTTTGATTTCAAAACACTTTAATGGAAAAGTTAAATTGGAGCTTGCACAAGACAGAATCCTAGTCATTTCAGTGGTAAATGAATACTATAATATAATGGTTGCCAATGTTTATGCACCCAACCAGACGAAGGAAAAAATAATATATTATCGAAAGTTGATTGAAATTTTTAATTCTATAGAACAAGAAGATTTAAATTATTCTTGGCGATTTTAATTGTACACTGAACAGTGATCTCGACATAGTGTCGGGTCAACCCCACGACAGAACGGAAACTGCCAGTTTTCAACAGGTCATTGATACATTAGATTTAACAGATGCCTGGAGACTTTATCATCCGAAAGAAAAAGATGCTTCATGGATTCGTCTGAACCCGTACATTGCGCGAAGATTAGATTATTGTTTTGTTTCTGACAACATTTTGCTGTTTCTGTACTATGTGTGAACATTTTTTTGTTCCAAATTCCGATCATAAGGCTGTTGTCCTTGAACTGAACGAGAATGATTTCACTCGAGGACCAGGATACTGGAGATTTAATAATAGTTTTCTTAAAAATATTTTGTTTGTACAAAAAATAAATACCATGTTAGATACATTTCTTTCAGACAACGAAACTCTGAATGATTTAGAGAAATGGGAAATGTGTAAGGTTGAAATACGAAATGTTTGTATAGATTTTGGGAAAGATC
>JAFLJL010014653.1:0-20479 GCA_018398815.1 Conus ventricosus | reverse complement strand
ACACACACACACACACACACACACACACACACACACACACACACACACACTGTGTGCGTGTGTATGTGTGCACCTGTAACACTCGCATGCCGTCAACGTGATTGATTTTCGCCGTGCTATAATCGTCTTTCGTGGGCCAAGAAACCCTCATCTTGTCTTAGGCGCGTGGATGGCGTGATCGTCTTAGGTTGTGTCCCTGGTGAATTGTCGTAGGCGATACCCCTGCTTCCACTATATCTCTTTGGAGGCAGACATCAGCCACAGTCTCTCTCTCTCTCTCTCTCTCTCTCTCTCTCTCTCTCTCTCTCAACCTTAACTGCCCAAATATCAGACAAGAATAAGTTTTCTTTTTATATGAATCTGAATTGCCCAAACAATAAATACGAATAATCTCCAGGCAAGGTAATTTTTCTTCGTCTTCTTTTTCACATTCTTTCCATTTAAGTGTGTTGCATTACCTTAATTGTGTCAAGTATCAGACAGAATGGGCTTTCTTCTTCTTTAATCTTAATGGTCCAAATATCAAACGAGACTAAGCTCTGTTGTTTTTCTTTTGTCTACAATTTTCCCTTTAAATTCGTTGATTATGTCGTTCATGGCTAAAACATATAACGTACTAATCAATGGAAACATGTACTGTGTTGTCACTGTTGTCATTTTTGTTTCTTCTTTGTATTTGCGGTCGGAAGTTGCGATTTCTGTAGTGAATGTTTCGCACGTGTCTGGTAGGATTGTACTTTTCGTGTATGCCGAAACACACACACGGTCAAAAATTAACTCATTAAAGAAAGAAACGTAGTTACTGTCTTGCCGATGGTACTGCTTAACGTCCTCCGGCCTGCACAAACAGGACATATTGGGACATGTATTTTTGTTACTGTCTTCGTAACTATAAATTATAGATTAGGAATAGAGTTTTAGAACTTACCGCCAACGACATTGACAAACAAAGCACAAGACAAGACACGATGCATTTCAACCACTTGGGTCTTCTCAGGCGAAAAAATAAATCACATTTAACATGTGGGACAGTACAAACTACGAAAAAACGAAAAAAGAATGAAAAATGACTTATCCGTTATTGTCCATGAAGGCGGAAATGACATGAGGCCAGGGGGATTATGGGAGAGGAAACAGAGGGGGGGGGGGGGGGTTGCGTCAGGGGAGGTGTGTGTGTGTGTGTGATATGATAGGGTTGTGTGTCTAGTTTATTGGATGGTGTGATATCTTTGTGATGGTTGTGGTAATGGTGGATAGATAATAATGAAGAAAAAAAAAAAAAAAGAGAAGAAAGGTGTGTGTGTGGTGGAGGGGGGGGGGGGGGGATTTAAGGGGAAGGATAAAACAAAATTAAGATTAAATAGATGGAGGGTTGCTGTAACTACTGTATGAAGTGAGTGAAGGGATGTGGTGGTTGTATGTAAGTGTGTGTGTATGTGTGTGTGTATGTGTGTGTGTTGGTAGGGGATATTGCCAACTGATGTGGAAGAGGTGGGTATGTGTGTTTGGTTATTGTTGGATATTGATGCCTTGGGGGTGTAGTGTGCCCAGTTTGGAAATGAGATGGGATTCTTGAGTTGTGCGTTCAAAGCTGTCACTCTGTGACTGCAGAGTGCCATAACTTTGACATGGTAGATGTTGTGTTGGGTGTGGTTGAAGTGTAGGGCGACGGGTTTGGGTCGGTGGTGGCGGATATCAGCCAGGTGTTCAGCGATGCGTGTTTCAAGTGTGCGTGAC
Organism: Conus ventricosus; assembly: GCA_018398815.1. NCBI lineage: Eukaryota > Metazoa > Mollusca > Gastropoda > Neogastropoda > Conidae > Conus > Conus ventricosus. The sequence continues at coordinate 18,742 of JAFLJL010014653.1, read as the reverse complement.
GTTTCCCCTATGTAGATCTTGCCACACAGCTGGCAGTGGATGGCATATATAATGTTGCGGCTCTGACATGAGAATGTGCGTTTGACTGTGAAGGAGTTTTGGGGCCCTGTAAGATGGTGTCTGGTTTGGTGAGGAGGCAGATTTTGCAGTGGGTTTGGAGCAGGGTGTGAGTACCTGGTGGTGTAGCTGTGGTTCTTTCAAACTGGATCGCACGAGGAGGTCTTTGGGTTTTTGTCACGTTTGAATGTGACATAGGGAAACGTCACGCACACTTGAAACACGCATCGCTGAACACCTGGCTGATATCCGCCACCACCGACCCAAACCGTCGCCCTACACTTCAACCACACCAACACAACATACCATGTCAAAGTTATGGCACTCTGGCAGTCACAGAGTGACAGCTTTGAACGCACAACTCAAGAATCCATCTCATTTCCAAACTGGGCACACTACACCCCCAAGGCATCAATATCCAACAATAACCAAACACACATACCCACCTCTTCCACATCAGTTGGCAATATCCCCTACCAACACACACACATACATACACACACACACCACCACCCATCCCCTTCACTCACTTCGTACAGTAGTTACAGCAACCCTCCATCTATTTAATCTTAATTTTGTTTTATCCTTCCCCTTAAATCCCCCCCCCCCCACACACACACACACACACACATTTCTTCTCTCTTTTTTTTTTTTTCATTATTATCTATTCACCATTACCACAACCATCACAAAGATATCACACTCCCAATAAACTAGACACACAACCCTATCATATCACACACACACACCTCCCCTTGCTTCGTTCGCCGCCTTCAGTCACTCCATTTTGAAATAATAAATTATATATACAAAGCAGGGAAGATCAGACTTCAAAGCATGCTGGAAGACTCAGGAGACAAGGTGGTAGAAGCAATCAAGCCCAGCTGAAGACAGGCAGAAAATGGAAAGTTCAAGAGGCGATGGATTCTGCAAAAGAAAGTCTCAAGATCAGAGAAATAACAGGACACACACAGACCAACAGACAAGGACTGGGGGTGACCAAAACTGAATGGTGGTCAAAGGCCAAAGGAAAGTCAAAAGAGACATGATGATTCAGGAGATGAGAAAAGAAGAGACCAAAAAAGACTCCAAAAAGCAGTCCAGCAGAGCCAGCAAGGGCAATGGACAACGTGGGAGAATGCACTCCAAAGAAGTCTCACTTGGAATGACATTTGGCACATGGCCCCTCTCAGGATCAGCTTCATCTCAGATCTGCATATGACCTTCTGCCCTCAAATGCAAACCTGGTGAAGTGGGGAAAACAGACGATCCTGCATGCCCCCTCTGCCATGAAAAACAAACAGTGGAGCATGTTCTAAGCTCATGTAAAGTAGCCCTGGCTCAAGGAAGGTACACATGGAGGCACAACCAAGTGCTCAAAGAGATTGTACAAGTAGTCTGGGCCAGTACCAACACCACAAAAGGGAGAATCAGGACTCCAAAAGCACCCGCAACATTCTTCACGGCAGGAGGCAGCAAATCATGGCCAGAACAACAGGCCACTCGAAACATGCAGCAGAGTCTGCGGAGGGGCAGAGACTGGGAGTGCACTGCAGACCTCCCCAGAAAGGAGAGTTTCCTAAAAGGGCTTCCCCCTATCCCCTTTGGGGGCAGAAAATCACCAAGTCCTCTTTTCCTCTCCCCCTCCCCTTTCTCTCTCTCTCTCCTCCTAAAACCTAACTGCCCAAATATCAGACAAAATAATTTTTTTTTTATATGAATTAAAAGTTGCCCAAAAAATTAAAAAAGAAAAAATCTCCGGGAAAGGAATTTTTTTTCTTCGCCCTTTTTTTTCACATTCTTTCCATTTAAGTGTGTTGCATTACCTAATTGTTCAAGTATCAACAAAAAGGGGTTTTTCCCCTTTTTCTTTAATCTTAATGTCCAAATAAAAACCCGAGACTAACTCTGTTGTTTTTCTTTTGTCTAAAATTTTTCCCTTTTAAATTCGTTGAAAAATGTCTTTCCATGGCTAAAACATAAAAACGTACTAATCAAGGGAAATTTTTACTGTTTTGCACTGTTTCATTTTTTTTTCCCTTCTTTGTAATCCGGTGGGAAGTTTGCGATTTCTGTAGTAATTTTTTCGCAGGGGTTCTGGTGGGAATTGTATTTTTCGTGTTTTCCGAAACACAAAACAGGGCCCAAAATTAACTCATTAAAGAAGAAACGTATTTAAACTGCCCTTCCCGAGGGAAAACGCTTAAGGGCCCCCGGGCCTCACAAACAGGACATTTTGGGGAACATGAAATTTTGGGTTACTTTTCTTCGTAACTAAAAAATTTTATAGATTAGGAATAGAGTTTTAAAAATTTACCGCCAACCCGACTTTGGGGAAAACAAACACAAGAAAAGACCGATAAATTTAAACCCCCCTTTGGGCCCTTCTCGGGCGAAAAAATAAATCACATTAACATGGGGGACAGTAACAAACACAAAAAAACAAAAAAAATAAAAAATGATTTTTCCCGGGTTTTTTCCCAAAAGAAGGGGGGAAAAGGGACATGAGCCAGGGGATTAGGGGAGAGGAAAAAAAGGGGGGGGGGGGGGTTTGCGTCAGGGGGGGGTGTGTGTGTTGTGGGGAATATGAAAAGGGTTTTTGCCCCTATTTTTTGGGGGGGGTGTAAATATCTTTGTGAGGGTTGTGGTAATGGGGGGAAATAGATAATAAGAAAAAAAAAAAAAAAAGAGAAAAAAGGGTTTGGGGGTTGTGTGGGGGGGGGGGGGGGGGGGGGTTTAAAGGGGGAAGGGAAAAAAAAAAAATTTAAAAATTAAATAGTTTGGGGGGTTGGCTTAACTACTGTATGAAGTGATTAAAGGGGATTTTTGGGGGGTAGTAAGTGTGTGTTATGTTGGGGTTAGGTTGTGTGTTGGTGGGGGGATTTTGGCCAACGAGGGGAAGAGGTGGGTATGGTTTTTGGTTTTTGGTTGGTTTATGAGCCTTGGGGTGTATTGTGCCCAGTTTAAAATGAGATGGGTTTCTTGATTGTGGGGTTAAAAGGCTGTCACTCTGTGACGGGCCCAAGTCCCAAAAAATTTTGACAGGGAAATTTTGGGTTTTTGGGTTGTTGAAGTGTGGGGCAAAGGGGTTTGGGTCGGGGTGGGGGATACACCAGGGCAGCGATGCGTGTTTCAAGTGTGCTAAACTTTTCCCCTATTAATTTTGCCACACGGGCTGCAGGGGATGGCATATATAATGTTGCGGTCTGCAGGAGAATGTGCTTTTGACTTTTGAAGGATTTTTTTGGGGCCCTGTAAAAGGTGTCGGGTTTTGGGGGGCAAAATTTTTGCAGGGGGTTTGGAAAAGGGGTGAGAAACCCTGGTTGTGGCTGGGGTTTCTGTTCAAACGGGATGGGCACGAGGGGGGCCTTTGGGTTTTTTCATTTTTGGGAAATTGTGACATGGGGAAACGTCACCACACTTGAAACACGCATCCTGAACCCCTGGCGGGATATCCCCCCCCCACCCCCCCGGCCCCAAACCCTCGCCCAACATTTAAACCACCCCCAACACAAAAACAAACCATGTCAAATTTTATGGCACTCTGGCAGTCACAGAGTGACAGTTTTTGAACGCACAACTCAAGAATCCCATCTCTTTTCCCAAACGGGGCACATTTACCCCCCCGGGCCCTCAATACCCCAACAAAAACCCAAAAACACACATACCCACCTCGTCCACATAAGGGGGGGGCAATATCCCCACCAACACCACCATACATACACACACACCACCACCACCCCCCCTTCACCATTTCTACAGTATTTTACAGCAACCCTCCTTTCATTTAATTTTTTTTTTTGGGTTTTACCCTTTCCCCCTTTTAAAATTCCCCCCCCCCCCACACACACACACACCCCACACATTTCTTCCCCTTTTTTTTTTTTTTTTAAATTATTTCTATTCACCATTACCCAACCATCACAAAGATACACAAAATCCCAATAAACAACACAAAAACCCCCAAACCCATATCACACACACACACCCCCCCTTTGTTTCGTTCGCCCCCTTCGGGTCACTCCATTTTGAAATAAAAAATTTAAATATATACAAAGCGGGGAAGATCAACTTTCAAAGCATGCGGGAAGACTCGGGAACAAGGGGGTAAAAAGCAAGCAAGCCCCCTAAAGACAGGCAAAAAATAAAGGGCAAGAGGGAGGATTCTCAAAAAAAAATTCTCAAGATCAAGAAAAACGGGAACAAACAAAAGACCAACAGAAAAGGGAACTGGGGGGCCCAAAAAACCTGAATGGTGTCAAAGGCCAAAAAAAAAGGTAAAAAAAGAGACATAAAGGGTTCAGGAGATGAAAAAAGAAAGCCCCAAAAAAGACCCCAAAAAAGCAGTCCGCAAGCCCCCAAGGGCAAGGGACAACGGGGAAAATTTCACTCCAAAGAACCCTCCTTGGAATGCCCATTTGGGCACATGGCCCCTCTCGGGATCAGCTTCATTCCCCAATCTGCATAGACCTTCTGCCCTCAAATGAAAAACCTGGGAAGTGGGGAAAACGACGATCCTGCAGCCCCCCTGCCATGAAAAACAAACATGGAGCATGTTCTAAGCTCATGTAAAGTACCCGGCTCAAGGAAGTACACAGGAGGCCCCCCCCCAAGTGTTTCAAAAGATTGTACAATATCTGGGCCATACCAACACCAAAAAAAGGGAGAACAGGACCCCAAAAACCCCCGGGCAAAAATTCTTCACGGCAAGGCAGCAAATCAGGCCCAAAGAACAACAGTGCCACTCAAACATGCGGGCAGAGTCGGGGGCCCGGGGCAGATGACGGGAGTGCAACGCAGACCTCCCAGAAAGGGAAAGAGTCACCCCAAAATCACCCAGAAAAGAGGCATAAACCCCAACATAGTATCCACTCAAAGAAAACCAAAGCAGCGGATCAAGATCGAGCTCAGGGGGCCATATGAAAACAAAATGGAGGCAGCTCAAATCACAAGACTGAAAAGTATGCTTCTGGCAAACAGCCTGAGGGAAAAGGGCTACGGGCCAAAAAGTCCTCACTGCAAAAATTTGGAAAGCTAGGGGATTTGTGGAACGCCTGCATCAGCCCCATGAAACAGCCCCTCAGTTGGGGGGAAAGGGAAAAAAACCAGAGCCCTAAAGCAATGGCAGAAGCGGCAAGAGGTTTCAAGCGGATCTGGTCAAGAGGAACAAAAGTAAACCCTTCATAAGGCTTAACTTCCTACAAATACAGGTGTCCCTGTGGCTCAGTGGTTAAAGCGCGAGTCATTAAGGGGAAAATGAGCACTCCAGAGGGCAGGGGTTGGGAACCCACCATGGCTCGCCCCAAAGAGGGGGGAAAAAAAAAAAAAAGGGGGAAAGCAGAGGGAAAATCCGGAGTCATAAACCGGGTTTGGCCCCCAACCCCCCCTAATGTCGGGAGAGGGGGCCGAAACACTTGCTTGAAGGGGGCTTCTCTTCTGAGGACTCTCTGCTGCCACCTCCCCCCACGAGTTTCTTTCTACTGATGAAAGGGAAAACCCTTTTTTTATTTCCCGGGGAATGGGCCCGGAGGACACCCGGGGAAAAACCGGGAGGACACGGGGAAAAAGACCAAACCCAAAGGTTCGGGGGCTGGCCCCCCCCCACTTTGCCTTAAAAACATGGGGCTACGAAAAAAAAAAGGGAAAAAAGGCTCCCAGGATTCACCGGAAAGGGGGGAGAAAGGGATGAATCCATCGGTGCCCAACCAATCACGACGGGAAAATTCCCAAAGGGAACCATAAAACAGGACCAAATAATATCCATGTGCCCTGGGAAAGCTTTTTTCGCACCCCCGGGGCATGAAGCCCCCACCGAACAAAGAGGGGATTTTGGAAGACTCATCAAATGAGCAGCACGCACTGAAATCAGCAGAAAAGCGCCCGAAAAAACCAAAGGCCAGGATTTAAACCACAGTCCCAAAGGACATCCACGCTTTTGGTTGGGATGGGGAATTTTGGCAAAAGGCCCTCATCCGGGGGCGCCAAAAACCCAAAAACCTGCCACACAAACGAAATTTGAAGTTTGGGGAAAACGGATGCAAAAATCGCCCAAAGACTAAAAGCACTATAGGGAAAAGCACCCCCTTGAACAAAACTAGCCCCCAATTTTGGGCATTGTGTATGCCACATGTAAAAACCCCAAAGGAGAAAAAACACCCAAAGAAAAAAAACCCTCCAAAAAACCCAAACCCCAAGAAAAGATGGACAAAAACAGACCCCAAAAACAACCTCAAAACAAATGAAACCGCACTGCCAGCTGAAAAACAAGTTTGGGAAAAAAACGGGGGAAAACCTAAAGAAAAACAAAAGGCGCCCTCAGCAAAGGGGAATCTCCCGGGGAAGAGGAAGAGCAAAAAAGAAGAAGACAAAATAGCCCCTTCTTCAAAAGCCCCCTTTCCCCATTTCCCAAACACTGTTTGGCAGCCAAAATCTGGGCCCCCAAAGGGTGGGACAAAGGATTTCTTGAGCACATCGAGGAAAACTTACCAAATTCACAGAGCAAAGCCCCCCCGGACATTCAAGGTCTGGTGGGGCCCAAACCCAAAACCCTGAGAACATTTTAAAGGCAACCCTTTCCAACTTTTGGGGGGAAATCAAGAAGGGGGCCCGACAAGCCAGAGCCAAATCATCACCGGGGCCAAAAACGGAATCCCTTTACCAGCTTTACAAAAAAATGCCCCCAAGGTGCTGGAGGGGCTCCACAGGCTGCTGGGGTTTTTCCGCTTGGAAAACCAGAAGATCAGGGGCCATGGATGACGCAAGGGTGTGTACCCCCCAAAAGAGAAAAACCCAAAAAGTGACATCACCATTTCAGGGCCAATATCACAATAAACGTCGAAGGAAAATTTTCTTCTCTGTCAGGCAGAAAGGGGCTGACCAAAAACCGGGGGAAAACAAGTACTTGGTTTGGGGTCAGCCAAAAAGGGGTGCATCCCCGGCGGGCTGACTTTGTAGAAAAAGCCACAATGATGGGACGCAATCCAAAAAGCAAAAACAGAAAAGAAATTTGGGAGTAGTGGGGGCTTAAACTGGCAAACGCAAAATAAACCCTTTTGCCCCAAGATGACACATTTGGGCTCTTGAGATGTACCATGGGGCCAAAGAACATCCGCGACATGCTCAAAAAGGGTATTTTCAAGGGTTTCCCCCAGGGGGTTTTCTCTCCCAAAGGAGTACACAAAAATTTGGGATCAATTTGGAAGGGGCATTCCCAAAGGGGCCTGTGAAAATTTTCCCCCAATACTGTTCGGCTGGCAAGGGGAATCTCACTTGAAAGCAGCAACAAAAAAACGCGAGACAAAAAACCCTTTGGGGATGGATACAAAAATGCCTCCTCTAAAAGGTTCAGGGATAAACACACAGTGATTTAAACCAGTAAACAAAGACACGCCATGGGGCTGGAGAGGCGGAGGGACAAAGTTGCCTCATCCAGAAGCATTCAACCCAAAAGAAATCACGATCTCCCACTAAAAAAAGGGGGAAAATTTGGCCGACTCGGGTTCAGTTTTGGGGCCAACCTGGCCACCCAACAGTACAGAAGAACCGGTCAAGACCTTTGGGAAGATGGAATAAATGGTCCCCTTTAAAGACACACAAAAAAAAAAGAAACCAATCAGAGGGCCCGGAAAAAGGGTTTGGAGCCCATTGACCAGGGGGGGCTCCCTGGCAAATAAAAGGGGCCTGGTGCCCTGCATTCATGCTGATCCCCAAAAGCTCCTAGGCCTCTGATAAACGACATTTTGCACCACACAGGGAGGCAAGGGGAACCCAAAATCAACAATTTTCAAAAGGGAAATGGCTTGGTGTCCCACCCGTCTGACTGAACTCGCGCTGTACTGTCCCCAAAGGCAAAGCGAAACTCCCACGGGAAACCCCATCCTGGAGGAATACAAACCCGGGGAAGATCAGATTTTCAAAGCATGCGGGGAAGACTCAGGAAAAAGGTGGTAGAAGCAATCAACCCCCAGCTGAAGACGGGCAAAAAGGGAAATTTTCCAAAGGCGAGGGGATTCTGCAAAAGAAATCTCAAGATCAAAAAAAACAGACAACACAAAAACCAAACAGACAAGGACGGGGGGTTTGGCCAAAACTGAATGGGGGTTCAAAGGCCAAAGAAAAGTCAAAAGAACATATGATTCGGGAGATAAAAAAGAAGAAGACCAAAAAAAATTTCCAAAAAAAGCAGTCCAGCAGAGCCCCGGGAAGGGACAACGTGGGAGAATGCACCCAAAAAAAACCCTCATTTGGGAATTTACTTTTGGGGCACATGGCCCCTCTCAGGATCAGCTTCATTCTCAGATCTCAATGACCTTCCCCCTCAAATCAAACCTGGTGAAGGGGGGGAAAACAACAAACCCTGAAACCCCCCTTTTCCATGAAAAACAAACATGGACATTTTTCTAACTCATGTAAAGAGCCCCGGGCTAAAGGGAAAGGGTACACATGGGGGCAAAACCAAGTGCTCAAAAGATTGTACAAGGGTCGGGGCCATCCCAACCCCAAAAAAAAGGGGAGAACAGACCCAAAAGCACCCCAACTTTTCTTCAGGGCGGGAGGCAGCAAATCATGCCAAGCCCAAACAGTGCCACTCGAAACATGCGGGCAGACCCTGCGGGGAGGGGGCAGATAAAGGGGAGTGCACTCAGACCTCCCAAAGGAAGATTTCACCCCCAGAAATCATCAGCAAAGGGGCCAATGAAAACCAAAATATTTTCCACTCTAAGTCCAACCAAGCAGCTGATCAGGATCACTCACGGTGCCTAGAAAACAAAAGGGGGGGGGGGGGGCAGCTCAAACCTACAAGACTGAAAAGTATGCTGATCTGGCAAACAGCCGAGGAAAAAGGGCCCTATGGGCCCAAAAGTCCTCACTGCAAAATTTGGGAAAGTTTGGGGATTTGGGGAACGCCCTGAAATAAAAGCCTCATGAAACGCTCCATTTGCGGGAAAGGGAAAAAAACCCAAACCCCTGAAAGCAAGGCAGAAGCGGCGAGAGGTTTTTCAACCCGGGATCGGGTCAAGGGGGAAAAAAAAGTGAACTTCAAAAGGCTTAACTTCCCACAAATACAGGGGGTCCCTGGGGCTCAGGGGTTTTTTAAAGCGCGAGCTTTAAAGGAAAATACACTCCAGATCAGGGGTTCGAACCCCAAAGCCATGGCTCGTCCCAAGAGGGGGAAACAAAAAAAAGGGGAGCAGGGGACACCCGGAGCCCCATGAACCGGGTTTTCCCAAACCCCCCCTAGAGTGTCAGAGATAAGGGCCGAAACATTTTGTTTAAAGGGGGGTTTTCTCTTCTAGGACTCTCTGCTCCCCACGCTCCTCCAGGGTTTTTTCTTTCTACTTTTTTTACATATGTTAAAAATGGGTTAGAAAGGGCTTAAAAAATGAGAAGTACACATATATCTTAATTTTTTTAAAAGACACATTATTTAATCCAAATTCATGTTAAAATATGCTTTTATAATGTTCTATAATATTTTAAATGAAAACACAAAAAATCCCCATTTTATGTTTTTTTTTAAAATTTCCATGGAAAGGGTATCATTTTATCTTAATTTCTGTACTATACTTACCCCCCTTTACCCCCCAAATTTTACCATGATGGGAACAACTTGCACAATTATTGAAAAAGAAACATATGAAAAAACATGCCCAAATCATTCACGGGCCCATTAAGATGCGTAGCACACACAAAACACACACACACAAAACACCCCCAAAAGAGCACAAAACACAAAACGCCCCGCGTAAGCCCGGGCCGCGCACGCCCCAACACACACACACACACATACACACCCCACACACACACAAAACAAAAAATAAACGAACAAAAAAATTACAAAAAAGGAAAATGCTAATAAATGTCCCCCTTTTAAAACCGTCGGGGCCGATTAAGAACCTTTTCCCCACCACCACCATCATCCCTTCCCCTCCCCCCCCAAAATGTTTTCCACTTGACAGGCCCACACACTTTTTGAATCCCCCACCGAAAAGGGAACGTGCATCAGCAAAAAACATTCAAGCAAAAACAGAGAGGACGCACGCACGCACACCACGCAAAAACGCACGCACGCACGCAAAACCCCCCCCCCCCCCCCCCCCCCCCCCCCTTCTTTGTGCAAAAAAGTACGGGAAACTGATTTTAAACTACAGTTTTCTTTTTTGGGGGGGGAAGAGAAAGAGAGAGAGAAGAGAGAGAGAGAGAGAGAGAAAAAGAGAAAACCCAGAGAGACATAAAGACAGAAAAAAGGACAGAGAAGACAGGGGCAAGAAGAGAGAGAAACAGAGACAGAACAGAGAGGGGAGAGAACAGAAACCAGAAAAGGAGCCCAGAGACAGAGACAAGACAGAGAAAAGAGAAAGAGACCAGGGAGGGGGAAGCGTGAAATTGTTTTAAATCTCTTTTCCCCTCTCCCCTTCCTCTCTTTTCTCTCCCTCTCTCTCTCGCTTTCAAAATACCCCACACCCCATACCCGCTTTTTCGCGTTTTCCCGGTGCGCACCCCCTCACGCAATGTGCACCCCGCATGCTCCACCACGCACAAAAAATTTTTTTCTCTTTTTTCTCACGTGGTGCCGATTCAGAAATGTCTGAAATTTTCCTAGAATTGGGCCAAAACTACAGTATCCCGGGAAAAGAGTCATGACCCCTTTTCCCCCCAAAAAATCTTTTTGGGGAAGGGGAAACTTTCTCCTTTGGAAAACAACCCTCAGCCGCGAAGAAAAATTAAACAATAGCCCAAAACAACCATCTTTTAAAATTAAACAATGAAAAAATTTGGTTTTAATCAACCTGGTGAAAAAAACGGGAAATGGCCCCCAATTTTTCCGAAACGGGTTTTTTTTTTTTTTAAACAAAAACGTCAGAGCAGAACAACTCCCCTTTTCTCTCTCTCTCCAATTTTTTTTTTTTTTTTTTTTTTGGGACGGGTTTTTTTTTTATTAAACCCTTTTTTTTTTTTAATACATTTTCTGTTTCACAATCAAATAAAGGGTAATATAGGAGACTGTACCAAAAAAAAGGCAAACGAAAAAAAACAACAACAAAAAACAACAACCAAACACAAAAAACAAAACCCAAAAAATTAAATTTAAAAGGGAAAGGGGACTACAAATAAAAACTTTACAGAAATTAAAATAGCTGAAAAACAAAATGGACCCAAAAATCTGTAGTTGCCTTTTAGTAATTCCTGGTGACGGGAGAATATTTATACATTCATACACATTACAAGATGGCAAAAAAAAAAAAAAAAAAAAAAAAAAAAAAAAAAATAACCCGGGACATGGGTTTTTTTGCTCGTTTTTTTATCTTTCAAAAAAATTTTTTTGAAATAAAACCTTTTTGCCTGAAAACTCTATAACTCAATTTTTTAAAAAATATACTTTTTTATTTTTATATTTTAATCTTCAAAAAGGTTTAAAGTTAACATTTGGTTTGGGAAATTTTCCCCCAGTTTTACATTTTAAAAATGGAAAAAATTTTTCAAGGATTTTAATATAACAAGGACATACTTACTTTGTATTCTTTTTTTATCCCCCAAAAAGCACAAACGTTTATTAAGTAAAAGGTTTTAAAACTATTTTTTTGTGCTGGGGTTGATACATTTCTAAAATGTCCCCAAAAAAGTTTTACAATGGACATGCCCCTAACATGTGAAAAATTTAAAAATGTCTCTCAAAATTTTTACAGAAAAAAACCAAACCCCAGTTAACAACATTCCTTTTTTGCAAAGGGTACATTTTGTTGCAATTTTTCGGTGGCAGAATTCTTATTTGAACCATTTTCATTTGATTTCTTGTATTTTTTTGGCCTTGAAAGAAAATAAATTTTTCCAGGGTTTAAACTCTCTTTCAAATTTTTTATTCATCGTTTACAAATTTTTTTTTTCAAAATTTTTCCTTTACTATCTAATAAAAAATTCGTTTTCCCTTTTTTATGGAATATTCAATGGGGCGTTTTGGGTCAGGCATTGGAATCGTTAAAGGTTTTGGGGTTTAAACCTGTCCCGTTGATAAAAGCAACGATAGCACCGACACACCATTTTAAGTGACAAAATCGACGTTAAAACCCCTGTTTTTTTTTTTAAAAATGATTTCATAGTCCAAAAAAAGGGGTTTCCTTTAACATTAAAAAAAATCTCTAATCAAAAAAAATCCTTTTCAAACCCATTTTTTGTTTGTAAATGATTCTTTTACCCCATCCAAATTTTATTGAGAAAAAAAGGTTCCAAAACAAACCCTTGTTTTCAATATTACCTTTAAGCTAAATATTTTTTAATGCTTCGAAGACATTGATCCAAAAATTTTCTTAAAAAAGGGGGGCCACTTTTTTGGGTGGGGCCCCCAAAACTAACTTAGCTATGTTTTGGGTAAATTTTGTGAGTAATCTTTTCCATTTGTGATTAATGTTTTTCGGGCTTTGAATCCAGTAGTTTTTAAAGCTTTACTGCATCCCTTTAAAATGAAATTCAAGTCCCCCTTCATTAATATTTCTTAAGGCTACTTTCCGGTTTAAATTCCCACCTTTTTTTTTCCCACCCAAACGAACTGAAACACCGAGATTTGTATTTTATTCTATCAATTGTCGGGTGGGTTTGGTAGCAACATCCAAAATAATTTTTTTTGGAAAAAATTAAAAGACCTTTAAAACCCTAAATCTACCCAAAGGCCATGTTCGCTTAACCAAATCTTGTACAGTCTTCTAATTTTTAAAAACCAAAATTTTTTGTTCAAATTAAAAATTCTACGTCAGTTAAATCATTATTTTAAACCCGAAAACCCAGCACTTTGAATTTGGGGGATTCCCCTTCAAAGTGTAAATGAGGCAAAATCGCTCTTTGGGGGTTGCGTTTGCTTCCAAAACCCTATAGCCCCCCGACTTTCCCCGTATTTTAAATTTTAAAACCCAAATTTTTACCAAAAAATATCCCAAAGTCTTTTAAAACTTCTTCAAAGGGTTTCTTTTTTTCATTTAAGAAAAGTTTAGTGTCTTTACAAACTGAGAAATTTTATATTCTGTATCACCTATTTTTAAATTTCCCCTATTTAATTTTTTTTGACTTTTCCCTGCAACCCCCGGGTTTTTCCCCACATAGAATAAACAAACACGGAGAAAATAAACCCCTTGCCCACAACCCCCCCAAAATTTTTAAACCAAATTTAGAAATAATCCCCCTTTAAAACAAACACTGATTTAAAGTCTCTTAAAAAGTACAAAACCCCCTGGGATATATCTGGAAACCAAAACCCAAATGCCAACCGCCCCTTTAATTTTGAAATAAAATTCCCGCTAAAAAGAAACAAAGGCTTTTTTTGAAAAACAGGCATTAAGTAAACCAGGCATTTTTTTCTTATTTAAAAAATCAATTTAATCATTTGTTTAATCTTAAAGTTTCACCTATAAAACGGTTAGGGACAAAGCCCCGACTGACTTTTTATATGGGTTTAAAGGGAAAAATGACTTAATTCTGTTAGCAAGCATGCAGAAACCCCAAATTTTTTACGCCCACATTTAATAATGATATTGGTTTTCCCAAATTCTTTAAACCCACTCCCATCCTTACGGGTTTGGGGAAAAAAAACAATTAACCCCCCTTTTTGAGGGAACGATAAATTTTTGGGTTACAAAACCCTCATTTTAAAAGATTTTTAAATACGAACGCCCCTAACTGAAAACCCCCAAAAAACCTTGAAAAAATTCCCAAAGGGGAATCCATCTGTCCAGGAATTTTTAGGTTTTTTATTTGCTTTAAAGCATCACTACTTTATCTAAATTTTCAGTCCCTCCATTAAGTCCTTTTTCCCCCGTTTATTGTAAGGCAGGTATTTTAAAGTTCCCTAAAAACACTGCTTTTCCCCTTTTCCCTTTTTCCCCGTAAAACTTTTCCCTAAAAGTGTTTTTTCTTCTTTACAATATCATTTTTCCCTTTTTTTTTCAATTCCCTTATCAAATACAATTTTACTAATACAAAATTTCTAACATAATTTCCTTTTTTCCCCTAAACAAAAAAAAATACTTATTCACTTTTTTTCCCCTTTGGCCACCCCCGGGGGGCCCCCTTTATCGCAAAAACACTCCCTCCATTCTATGTGCCTAAAACGACCAGCCTATCTTTTTCTCATGTAACTGCTGCTTTTTCAATTTGTTAAGCTTTTTTTTCTTTTTAACGTTTTTAATGCTTCTTTCCCAAACTGTCCCCCCCCCCCCTCTATTTGTTTTCATTGGTTTTTTCATTGTTGCATAAGATATTGATTTAAAACTCTAATTTTCTTAACATAAAATCAAAAAAGAGCTGGGCCGATACCCTTTGTTGGGGGGTTCGCCCCCCTATTTGGGCCTTTTTCAAATATTCTCTACTATAAGGTGAGAAAAGCTATTTCCCCAAGGACTTCCTGAAGTTTTATTGATATCTTTTTAAAATCCTTGTCTTCAACAGAGAACTATTAAATTTTCCACAAAAGGCGGGGGTTTTGTTTGTTTGTTAAAGCCAATTCCAAAGTTATGATCGAATGGGCAGTTTTTTAAACCCCCGGGTTTTAAGTCGGAATCAACAAAAGTTAACCCAAAAAAGTCCGAAACTAAAAAAAAGTCTAACCCTTTTGTTGAAAAAAAGGGGAAATTTTTTCCTCCATGTGGGGACCTCCTTTAAATTTTGGATTAAGTTCCCGGCCCAAAGTCTAACTAAAACCCGTTCCATTTCAAAACCCCCAACTTTTGTCCCTTTTGCTTTAATATTGTTTGTTGTGGTTTTTAATTTCAGTAGTCTTAAAAAAAAACCATTAAAAAATTCCAATCCCCCCAATGAAAAATGTTCTCTATCCTAACCCCTCTAAACCTTTCTTTTAAATTAACAAAAAAATCGGGTCAACCCGAATTACCCTATAAGCAATGATTAAAAGGGCACGACCCATTATATCAATAGAGAGGAACAAGAAATTGCCTTCCAAATTTAACCCTATTTTTTTTTCACCTTAAATTCAAAAATTTTTGTTTAAAAAAAAGCAACCCCCCCTTAACTTGAATTAAAAGGAACAAAAAAACACTGGGGATCCCCATTCTCTCTTCAATTTTCCTTTTTGGATCAAAAGGGGTGTCCCTTTCGTAGGTTACAGAATAATTTTTGGGGGGTTTTCCGAATGAAATCACCCTTTTTTTCTGAGCATTACCCAAGGGCCCTTTAAAAATTCACGAATATTTTGATTTTCACTATTCAACATGAAAGTAGAAACCCTTAAAATATCTGTAACAAAACTGAAAAATCAAACCCATTGAAACAAACTTTTGAAATTTTTGTAGTGAACAAGAAAACAGTCCAAATTAAAAACCCGATGAACTGGGAAAGCCCGGGTGATGCACTAAATGAAACCCAAAAACCCAACCCTTTTTAAATTTTATTTTAAAACCCGCCACTTGGGTGGGAAAAAAACAATTTTTGGGCCGACACACTACAATTTTAAACGATCATTTCACCAAAAATACATGCCCAAAACAACACAATACAAAAAAAAGGAAAAACTAACACAAAAACAGGAAAAACAAAACATTTGGGCAAAAAAAGAGTAAAAAAGGAAAAGGAAAAAGTTACTTTTTTAAAGGAAAAAACCCCGCAAAGGGGGGCAAAGCTATACCCGGATTTTTTTTCCCGGGCTGGGACAGATAAATAAAAAAAATATCAGAACTTTTTTTTTTGGGGCATTTTCACACACACACAGACACAGACACACACACACACACACACACAAAACCCCACACGCCCCGCGCGCCCCGCGCCCGCGCGCAGGCACACCCCCACATTTACCCTCCAACCCCCAAAACACGTACACTTCCCACAAAACGCACACATGCACGCACATCCCGAAAAAAACATACAAACACGCATATCACCCCCACAAGGGGGGGGGGGTACACACACACATACCCACCCCCCCTTTCCCACACAACACTCACACACCCTAAACATAAAAACCCCACGGTACACCAACACGCTCACACACAATACCCTCTCCCCAAAACCTATACAATCCCCCCAAATTTCCCACTTTGTGTGCATACATATGCATATAACATAAAACGTCTGATAACTTCAAGCCATCTTT
Organism: Conus ventricosus; assembly: GCA_018398815.1. Lineage (NCBI taxonomy): Eukaryota > Metazoa > Mollusca > Gastropoda > Neogastropoda > Conidae > Conus > Conus ventricosus. The sequence continues at coordinate 2,592 of JAFLJL010014653.1, read as the reverse complement.
CCCCCAAAAAAAGAGACAACATGTAAGGAGTTGGGTACAAAACCAAAACTTGAACACTAAAGACTTTTTTTTGCGGAAAAAATACTACCCTTAAATGCCCCAAAGGAAAGACAAGCCAAGTGCCTATACGCAAAAATACATGGACCCAAACACATAAAAATCCACCCAAAAAACCCTTTTTACCCAACATAAATTTTCCAAAAAAACAAAAAAACGATGTTACCCCCCTTCCCCCCCAAGAACAAAAAACCATGTATAATTTTTTAAAATATTCGTTGATGAAACACATCGTTGAAAAGACAATCCCTTTCCCCCATCCCCCAAAGGCCCCCCCCCAATTTTTTGGCGGGACACAAGGGGATCACGCATTTCTAAAACACACACACACACACACACACACACACCCCACACTCCTCTCTCCCCCCCGCCCTCATTTATTTTTTTTTCTGTCTGTCTGTTTTCTCCTCTCTCTCCCCCTCTCCTCTCTCTCTCTCCTCCTCTCTCTCCTTCCCCCCTCTTTTGTCAAACCCCCTTTTTCTTTTTTCCCCAAAGTTGTCTGCTTTCGTCGGGCGGGCTCTGTCTGTCAAACTATTTTTGTCTGTCGTCTCTTTCTACTCTCCCTCGTCCTTTCTTAAGCAAAGGAAAGGGCTAGGAAAATTTACCCCATGTAACTCGATGTGACAGTATTTCAAAAGTATATTCCGTTTTAGATCCAAATTTACAAACAACACATGATAACGTCAAGGAAAAAACATTTCAAATGAAAAAGAAAAGGCCCTGTCCATCCAATCCGACGCAAACCCCGCAAACAAATCTCACCCACCCCCACAAGACCGAACCCTTTTTCGGCATTTTGCGACATTTGGGGCAGGGCCCGGGTCAGGGCAACCAGGGCCCGGAGTCCAACGCCCCCCCCAACCTCTAAAAAATAATTTTTTGTATTTTTGGGGAGGTCGCAAATGGGAACATCCAACAGCTACACCCATTCGCACGGGGGACGCCAGACCCGGACGCACAGGGCCGCCCATATAATATACCAACAATGTCCCCATTGTTTTGGCAAAAAAAATCAAACCAAATTTTGGGGGGGATTCACTAAATGTGGGGCCCAAAAAAGCCCTTTTACTCAGAAAAGCGAGCACAAAATCTCCACAAAAAAAAGGTCACACAATTTAAAAAAAAAGGAATAAAAAGGATTAAAATTACACTTTTAAGCATGAAAAAGACTCGCAAAAATCACAAAGTAAAAAAAACCCGCACTGCTTTCCCTGGCCTTAAACCCACTTGGACAATGATTACATTTTTTCTCTCTCTCCTCCTCTTCCCCTTTTCTCCTCCTCCCCTCCTCTCCCTCTCTCCACACACACACACACACACACAAACACACACACCACACACACACCCACACCACACCAAAGGGAGGGGAGGGGGGGGAGGGAAAGGGGAGGGGAAGGGGGAAAAAATTTTCCCTTTTAATCAAAAAAAACGACGTTAGGAGCCTTTTCATCCAAGTACATTGGGCAAATTCCCTATTGGGCCGGGTTAAACCCTTTCCCCATCCTTTAAAGCCATCCTCCCCCCCCCCCCCCCCCCCCCCCCCCGAAGAATTTTTTAAAAAAAATAAAAAAAAAAACCACCAAAACCCAAAAACCCACGTTCACCCCACTCAACGGGAAAAAAGGGAAAAGCGGTCCCTGTGGGCGGGGTTTGGGGGCGGTGGGAAAAACCCGGGGCCCAGCGAAAACCGAAGTCTTTATTTTTATTCCCTTTAAACTTTTAAAGGAAAAAACTGTCAACAAACATCAAAAATGTCCAAACATACCCCGGGATACCTAAAAAAAAAAAAATTAAAAAAAAAAAAAAAACCGGGAAAACCCAACAAAAAACCCCTCCGCCAAAAACCCCAAACCCCCCGCCAAAAACCCAGCGCGAAAAATCGAAACCCAGCCCCAAAACCCAGGCCTCTTTTAAACATTTTTTAATGGGAGACAGTTTGATGGAAAATTCGATCTCACAAGGTTCCGACCCCCCACCACCCGACCCCCCCAGGCCCCGGGGCCCCGAAAAAGGACTCCCCCAACCCCCCCCACCCCCCAAACCCCCCGGCCACCCCTTTTTCTTTAATTTTTTATACGAAGCATACAAGTCCTGATTACGGAAACTATGTACATCGGGCTGGGTTTGTTGTTCACGGGCTTCCCCCCGAATAAGAGAGATGCCCCCCTCCTCCCTCTCCCCCCCCCCTTGCTTCTCCTGGCACTTGTAGTCCCCCTTTACCCTTTTTAAACAGCTCTACACACACATACACGCGCACGCGCACACACACAGTGTGTGTGTGTATGTGTGCACCTATAACACCTGCATGCCGTCAACGTGATTGATTTTCGCCGTGCTATAATCGTCTTTCGTGGGCCAAGAAACCCTCATCTTGTCTTAGGCGCGTGATCGTCTTAGGTTGTGTCTCCGGTGAATTGTCGTAGGCGATACCCCTGCTTCCACTATATATCTCTTTGGAGGCAGACATCAGCCACTGTCTCTCTCTCAACGTTAACTGCCCAAATATCAGACAAGAATAAGTTTTCTTTTTATATG
>JAFLJL010014652.1:60000-63430 GCA_018398815.1 Conus ventricosus | reverse complement strand
TTTGTGTGTGTGTGTGTGTGTGGTGTGTGTGTGTGTGGGTGTGTGTGTGTGTGTGTGTGTGTGTGTGCGTGCGTGCGCGCGCGGGCCCGCCTGTGCGTGTGAGTATGTGTGCGTGCGTGGTACGCGCGCGCGCGCGCGCGTGCGCGCGTGCGCGCGTGCGCGTGTGTGTGTGTGTGTGTGTGTGTGTGTGTGTGTGTGTGTGTGTGTGTGTGTGTGTGTATGTGTGTTGCCCCTGGAGCCTGTCACATCTCCATCCCCCCCCCCCCCCTCCGTTCAAAAAGCAAACAATCCCGAGAGCTGCTCAAGTAAATGTCAAACGCTGAATGGACTAGGCAGCACAACTTGCACATAAACATTTACCTCACATTTGTCAGTGACTGAAATACACCCAGATGATGTAAACAAAATGGACACCGGTTACAATATATGTATGAATAATTGGGGCACACACTGATACACCAAAATTTGCATAATGCAAGCGTCGAGGAAAGTAGATCATGAAACCAAATACAATACATGGATCATGCACAGAGCGACTAAAAAAAAAAAAATTAAAAAATTAATAAAAAAATAAAAATAGCGCGCTACATGTTGAACGTTCATTAACTGATTCATTGTACTCAACCCAAATTGATATACAATACATAGCAGCTGAAGTTGCACAGTACACAAAAAAAAACTTGCTAATGATGTGCAAACACACATGATTGAACAAAGACCACTAACTATGACACACAAAACTCCCTTCAAGTGTTTTCATTCAATGCATTGATGGCTGAGCATACATACTGAACAACACAAATTATGCATATAATGTCTCAGCAACAAGATCAACAAACAAAGTGACCAGTGCACCAATCAAAAATCAAGCTAAATGTATATCCAAGGACGACCAATATCTAAAATCGTGTGAAAAGTGTATGTCAAACAATTACGATACTAAAGATCACATTGAAACATAAAATGACAGGGAGAAAGAGCGGCAACGCAGGGGGGAGAGGGGAGGGCCTCTTCTATCAGGGAAGGGTATATGTAAACAAGCGAAAGGACATATAAATCGTGCATTCCGCTGGCACCTCCACCCAACCAACACTGAAGTCTGTTTTATTCAAAATCAAACAACGCTGTCCTTTTTCCCTGAATCTCGGTTTATTTCTCTACATGTGCCCAACGACAAGCAGCTCCCCCCCCCCCCCACACACACACAGAGAGAGTATGTTGTATTCTTGTGCGTGTGTGCATTTGTGCGTGTGTATGCGCGCGTGCATGTTGTGTGTGTGTGTGTGTGTGTGTGTGTGTGTGTGTGTGTGTGTGTGTGCGCACACATAAAACTAGCAATACATTGAGGTTCAGGTAGGTCGACATATACGCCCACCGCCAACCATGCAATCAAGAAAGAAAGCAAAATCGAAACCTGATGAGTGGACATTACCTCAGGTAATGACTAAGACATCAAAACTTAAACGCACAATGGAATAAAGCACAAGAAAAGAAAGCATCGTCAATGTCCTGAACACCTTACAGATTGGAGCAAACACAGAGTATTACATTAAAATATGCATTGTAACTACCAAGCACAAAGATGACACTAAAATAAACATTTCTGATTCTTCCATTCACTGGGTTGCAAAAAAAAAAAAAAAAAAAAAAAAAAAAACGGATTGTAACCCGTCCAAGTTCACGATGCCTACCAGCCAATCTTACGAAGGATGACAGAGAGAGAGAGAGAGAGAGAGAGAGAGAGAGAGAGAGAGAGAGAGAGAGAGAGGAGAGAGAGAAGAGAGAGAGAGAGAGAGAGAGCATGTTTAATTGACTGAGGTTCTTAAAATTGACTCAAAGGGGGGTGTACAGAAGCGCGCGCGCGCGAGAGAGAGAGAGAGAGAGGGAGAGAGAGAGGAGAGAAGAGAGAAAAGAGAGAGAGAGAGAGAGAGAGAACACTGACACTGACAATGACACAGTTTATTGCCAATAGCAAACAAGCCTGTTGGCAAGGGGTTTCAATTTCAGTATTAACAGCATGCGTCAAATATCTGCCATTCAAGACAAAAAGACATAGAAATCGAACAGTTTAAACAGAAATTCAAATCTACAATCGGCACACAAACGTTTGCGGATACAAACAAAATCACACACATACACCACACGTGCACACGCACGCACACACACACACACACACACACACACACACACAACACACACACGACGAAAGCACGCACACACACACACACCCCACACACACACACCACACACACACACACACACACACACACACACACTCACACACACACACACACACACAAAACCACACACACACACACACACACACACACACACACACACACACACACTCACACACACACAAACAAAATGGAGAGAGAGAGAGAGAGGAGAGAGGGGAGAGAGAGAAGAGGAGAAGAGAGAGAGAGAGAAAGAGGAGAGAGAGAGAGAGAGAGAGAGAGAGAGGGGGGGGAGAGAGAGAGAGATTTCTATGGGGTCATTAATAATTGGGGCGAGCAAAGGGTGACACACGGACGTACACACTGCCTGCATCAATTGCGCGGAAATATAGAAGACGTACACGTTAATGATTATGCTATACGGAAGGTGAATTCCTGTTTACTGCATACAATAAAAGATCAATAATACCTAAATTATGACCCAAAAAAAATGCAATGCATAGCCATTTAAATTTGTACAGGGTAACACACAAACACCTCCCCAATCTTATTCTAAGAGATTCAGTCCATTACATAAAAATCCAAAAGGAAGATCTGAACTTTGTAGCATTCAGGAGGTAAAAGATACTCTCCCTAGTGGCTATACTTTGCTTCTTGTGAATACTGAACGGAACGGAATGGAATGGAAGTCATGGAATGGAATGGAAGTCATTTTACCATCGACAGAAGTGTGTGTGTGTGGGGCGTATGCCACCCCGAGGAAAGCACAGAGAGCACAGGATGAGATCGTTGGGGTAGGGGGGGGAGGGGAGGGGGGAGCAGGATGGGGGGGGGGGGGGGGGCGGCACCAAACAATGGGCAGGGAGAAGGACGCAACACCTAAATCCCTCCAAGTCCACTTCAGCACTAAAGGTTCTGTTTATCGCACATCAGAGAGAAATTCTTTTGACATATTTTTTAACATACATAAAACGCTCATATTCTTACCTTCAAACACTGCAGTCAGTCAAACGTCACAAAATATTATCAAAATAGCTCATTTCCTTTACTTTTCCCTCCACGTTTTAGAATATTTCCCTACTGGTGGAATCAAAAGCATCTCATTGATCATTTGGATTGTAAAAAAAGAAACATTTGCCAAAAATGCACTCAAAAGGAGGGGGAAAAATCTACCAACCAGTCAATTTAAATCTCAATCAAATCACAATATGGTCATCTATAGCTAATTTATGAGAGGATAATTTTTACCCAAG